>JAKTPY010000023.1:0-188980 GCA_030556385.1 Nakaseomyces kungkrabaensis | reverse complement strand
ATGGAGGCCTAGGAATTTCTTTTTTTATTTAACTTCCTGACCTGTTCTTTTATATTTCAAAAGCACAGGGTGGAAAAAAAAAAGTAATCAACTCTTAATAAGAAAAAAAAAAAATATTTAAGAAGAAGTTGAAAAAAAAAAAAAAAGAAAATTAAAAAAAAAAAAAAAAAAAAAAAAAAAAAAAAAAAATTACAAAAGAAAAAGCTATAAACCTTGAATGGTCTGGAACAATTTTCAGCAGGGAAGTAGTTACAATACGCAATAACTCAAACCATAAGCCAATTGTATAAAAAGCTCCAAATAAAAAACACTTTCTATCTCTTTTTTTATTTTAATAGCAATACGCCCATTGCATATATAAAAAAAAACAAAAAGAAAAGGAGCAATGGGGAGGACTATAACGTTTAATATTCCGAAGGAGTACAAGTTAGTTGACTTGGTGGGTGAGGGTTCTTATGGTATTGTGTGTTCTGCCACACATTTACCCTCTGGGAACCGTGTAGCCATTAAAAGGATTCGGTTTCCGGACAATCCTCCTGATGGATCGACGCAAGTACCTGAATATGAAGATGAGCACGACAACATTGCGAAAGTTGCATTGATTCGCACGATAAGGGAAATTAAGATTCTGTCACATTTTAACAACCACGAAAACATCATCACAATTTTTGAGAAGATCAAGCCCATGCAGGTGATTAATTTTAAAGAAATATATCTTGTGCAGGAGCTGATGGAGACAGACTTGTCTCGTATCCTGTCGTCCTCTAACACGCTGTCGATTGACCACATCCAGTATTTCTTGTACCAGATTTTAAGAGCTTTGAAAGCTATACACTCAGCCAAGGTTATACACAGGGATTTGAAGCCATCCAATATCTTGCTGAACTCGAACTGTGACCTGAAGATATGTGATTTCGGGCTGGCTCGTACCTATGACCCAGATGATGAGGACTCGAGACTTAAGGGGAATAACGTTGGGTTTTTAACTGAATATGTTGCTACCCGATGGTATCGAGCACCTGAAATTATGCTGAACTTCCAAGACTACTCAACTGCTATAGATATGTGGTCTTGCGGGTGTGTTCTAGCTGAAATGTTGCTGCGCAAACCTCTGTTCCCAGGTAAGGACTACCATCACCAGCTTTTACTAATCCTCGAAGTTCTTGGTACACCAAGTGCATCTGACATTGAAGACATTAATTATGGTAGAGCCAAGGACTACATAATGAATCTACCTCACTTTAAGAAAAAGAGCTGGCCTCAGATGCTAGGCACCGATAACGAACTATTATTAGATATTCTTGACAAACTGCTGACTTTCAGTCCAAAAAGAAGGATTACCGCTGAGCAGGCACTGGCGCATCCCTTCCTAGCCACGTATCATGATCCAAATGATGAACCTGATTTTCCACCGTTGAATTTCAAAGGAGATGAATTTTGGCAATTGGACAACTGCATGGAGAATTTTAATGGGGTTAACGATGAAACAAGTAACAAGCCGTACGTTACTCGTACGAAACTAAGAGAGATCTTGTACAACGAGATGCTGACCCCAACAAATAGATAGATCTTCTGGGAATCAGTAATATTCTATTTTTATGATTATTATTATTTTTTTCTTTTTTTTTTTTTGGTGTTCTTGTACATACAGATTTACACTTGCAATGGTCATTTACGTTAGCAGTAGGACTTCCGATGCAAAAAGACTGGAATGATCTACTAAAATGGAACGATCTACTAAAATGGGACAAAAATAGATCAGGATCACTATGTAAACTAATAAAAAAAATATGTAAGAATGCTATTTATTAATAATCCTATTATTAGTACAAAGCTCACAGCCATACAAAAATTGCTGGTCATAATCATTTTATACGTACCCAGCAATTTTTATGAGTGGGTTCGTATAAGCTTACTTTACCAGCATAAAAAAAAAATTATTCTTAGCGGGTACATCAATAGGAATAGTAGAAATAAGATTGCCCAGCATTTATAATAGTAATGCTTAATACAAATGTTTTGATTATTTACATTGCTGAGCAATAGAGTTAATTTATTAGTTTGTTTTTGTTTACATTTTTGTGATGGAAATATTTGCAAAAGAAAATTAAAAATAACAATTGTAAAAAATCATGCCTGTTGTATGTAACTAGTACATATAATGAAATTCTGGTGGAGTATATATTATATTTAGAACACATATTGTTTTATATTAATGCTGTTCATTACATTCCTCAGATAATAAAATCATTTTTTAGTTGACGTGTGTTAATTGAAATAGTTTACAAAATAAATTATTTACAATTTATCGATCAATTGATATAATATAAAAGTCTTAAAGGTTTTCAAAAACAAGAAATACAAAAAATACAATCTTATTGACTATCAATAATACTACAATAGAGTTGGCAAACAAATATTATCAAGAACAATCTGTATTCTGAAGTAATACATATTATTACATCCATTCGTTAAAAGAAAATAGTAATTGGAGTATCAACATTTCCACAAAAAATATTAAGGTGACATATATGTTTTAATTTATCATAGGGAGCACATTTAAAAAAAATTAAAATAAAAGACATTTTATACCAACTAAATTCAATCATTTTCAATTCAAGAAAATTCAATTCATTCATTTACGAAATTTCTTAACATTTTACACTCATTTCCAAATATTAAATTACTAAAATTAAATGACTTCATCTTCTACCACTCATTCAACTTCATCAGGTGCATATGATGACCATTCATACTCATTAGATGATCAAAATCGAGGTCCAAATCAGCCGCTATTCATTGAGGTACCATCTAGCGGCTCATTATCAGATAATGGAGGTTACACCGTGATGATAAATGATTCTATGTTGGCTTCTTCAGCAGAACATTCTGAAGAAGAAAGAGATATCTCTACTGTATCACAATCTACAAACATTTATCCTGAAGTAAGACAGGATGACCTTGAAGATTTTATGATTAATAAGGATGAAAGGATATTAGAAGGGGATCGAAGGCTATTTGAAATTCCAACACAAGACCAAAATGACAATAATATAAAAGAGCCATTGGAAACTGTTCCAGAGGAGCAAAATGAAACATCAGTAGAACAAGCTGAATTATTCCAAGAACAAAAGAATGAAATAACTCCAGTTGGAGATTTACAAGAAGCACAAGATAAACTTCCGGAATTACCTGTTGGTGATGATGACAAATCGACTGTTGGGGAGACAAAAAGAATAGAATCTGTAAAAAATGAGGAATCCTTCAGCTTTGAAATATCAGATACTGGAGTTTCTCGTTCAAGCAGTATTCGTACTGTTGCTACTAATGTGTTAGTCAATAAAAGCTGTAACGAAGATGATAGAGAGGCTCATTCACCTCAACCATCTACACCTAAGACTCCAACAAGTGAGAAGAATAAAGGATTTTCAAGAGGATCTGATATAAGTATTTCATCACCAATAGAAGGGCCCCAATCACCTTTACCTCCAAGATCGCCAGAAAAGGCAAAGAGGCCTAGTGTAAGCTTAGCCATTGAAGATTCTGTGCGGTTGCTCCAAGAAGAATTTAAGGCTCCTGAATTACCTACAATATACACGTCAAGTCCTGCTCTTCAGTTGAATCAAGGAACATTTGAACTGCCATCTCCTCCACAAAGAGCATGGAACTCACCGCCATGTTCTCCTAGAGATTCACAGGATAGAACACAGATGGAAGAAACCGATCTACTGAGCTATATGAAGGATAATCAGTTTCTATGGTCGGGCTTATTCAAGGTGGACTCAATGAGTAGCAACAGTGACGAATCTTCCGTTCCAAGTGTGATACAAGAGGAGCATGAGTCAATACAGCCTGGATCTGACGTTTCCTCTGTGGCCACTAGTAGAAGAAGTTTGATAGGTACAGGGTATGGTACCATTGGCAAACAACGAATCGTTCCAATGAGTTATAATAGCCAAACTAATGAACCTAAAAGCAAGGTTTATGAAGATAATAACAACAGTACAACAAACCTGTTGTCAAAGGAGAACCTTTACAGCCACGGTAAAAAAACGGTATATGATGAGGAGAAGTTATTGGACGCTGTAAATAACATAGAGTTCAATAATCTGTACTTGCCCATACAATACGCAGACATATTCTCTATGACATCATCACAGCATGGTGGAGCTGAGGCATTCACTGAGGTGTACAGCATGTGGAGATTGGTTATATTTCTCATTATATGTCTGTTTGTACCACCACTTTTCTTTTGGGTTGCATTTGGAAAGAGTTGTGGTGTGTCAGATTTCAGACTGATGAAGATGGTAATGTCTCGTAGAAACAGAAACTTCCTATATCAAGGATTCATATGGGATGTAGACATGACATGGTTAAGGTTAACATGTCTACTATTCGGTATACTTGAGCTTCTCGCAGCATGCGCGGGCATAGCTGTAGGTCTAGGTGTAGGTCTGACAAGGTAAGACACAAATAGTGTGTATTATAGCTTCCAGGCTAAAGGGAAAGTTTTGTGGCTGTTCTTGATCTTGCTTTGGATATTATTATTTTTTTTTTTCATTAAATCATTCTCGGTGAAAAAAATGAAAAAAACAAAATAATATTATTAACAAAGATTAGAGCTCATCGCATTTATTTCGATACTTAAAACTCAACTGAGTAGAGTGATAGCTATCCCAATCTCGCAATAAATAAAGTTGACCAATGGGAGATTCAATTGTGCGAGAGTATAGCTGTCAGTACACCGATCAAATCAGAAAAAAACACAAGACATGGCAAGATGGGAAGTTAAAGTATTTCTCGACTAACAATAAGTTCACGTTGTACTCTGATCCTGATTCTACATTGTTATCGAGTGGATACGTTACTAATTCTAAGGAATTAGGAATAGTCTTGGATCCTGCTGGGTTTGGTAGAACTGAACATAAAGTATTTGGTCGGTATGTAGTCATAATTGAAGATCTACTTACTGAATACGGTGGAAAGACCACCAGCCGTGCAGAAATGAAACCTCAAAAACCAGAAAGTAAATTACCTATTAGAAAGGTTGTAATAAAATCAAATGTGCCTGAAACTACCACTGGTGCACTTTCTACATCACTTTTGACACTGAAATTTAATAAGCAGTATACAAAGCCAAAACCTCTTCGAAAGGATACAATTAAGGCTAAACAAATATTGAAAGTTGATGAACAGATACCGAGAACTGAAAAACATATACCAAATAATAATAAAGTAATATACAGTAAGGATAGTGCTCGACCACAAACATTACAAGCAGGTACTGAAGAAAAAATAACCAGTCTTGATAAACAACATATAGACAAGAACTCAAAGGTTAATCGGCCCAACCATGTAGAGAAACCGGATTCTCTACGTCGGTCACGCAAACTATCCAAAAATAATCATAAGATTGAACACAAACCAATTAATATTCTATGACTAACTAATAAATAAGAAGCAAGTATGATCTTTTTTTTACATTTTTATCACGCATTCTAAATTATGACCCAAAATATATAGAAAGAATAAAATATTCAATAAATTTATACGATTTTAATTTTAAAGATTAGATTTGATGTATTAAGATAGAATATAAACAATTACAATGAAAGTATACAGAATTGAGTGATTTTTTTTTTTTTTTTTGACGTTTATTTAGATAGCTCTTGTTTCAATAGATTGTAAAGAGTATTTGTATCAGCAGAGAATGTTCTAATACCATCGGCCAATTTTTCAACAGCCATTGCATCGTTATTAAAATCGTATCTGAATTTGGACTCATTGTCAATGTAGGATACTTTTTCAACACCATCTCTTTGAGCTCTTTCAACAGTCAGAACACGTTCCACTTCGTCCGAGGTATCAGCAAGGTTCTCTAATAATGGGATACCCAAGGTAGCGTTGTCAAGGCCAGCTAGTGCTCTAATCTCTTCTAATGTTCTGAAAGAAGCACCCATTATTATAGTCTTGTAACCATGTTTCTTATAGTAATTGTATGTCTTCTTCACAAATAGGACACCTGGGTGGTTATCAATTGTATATTTGTTATCAGTGTGTACTTTATACCAATCCAATACTCTGGCGATGAAAGGTGAAATTAAGGTAACATTGGCTTCAGCACAAGCCACCGCTTGTATAAAATTGAACAACAGAGTTAAGTTACATGTAATGCCGTGTTTACTCTCAAGTTCTCTGGCGGCTTGAATACCTTCCCAAGTAGATGCGATCTTAATCAGCACACGTTCCTTTGGTACGCCATTCTCTTCATATAACTTGATAATCTGTAATGCCTTGTTCACGGTTCCTTCAGTATCAAAGGAAAGTCTTGCATCCACCTCGGTAGACACAACACCTGGGATAATATTCAAAATTTCCTTACCAAATTCAACAAGCAATCTGTCAGCTGCACAATTTGTCTGTTCCTCAAGGGAGCCACCTTTCTCCTTAGCATAAGCGATAGCAATATCAATCAATGGTCTATAAGCAGGATTTTTTGTTGCAGCGAGAATCAAAGATGGGTTGGTGGTAGAATCTCTTGGTTTAAACTTGGCAATTAGCTCAAATTCACCCGTATCAGTAACTACATTGGTGCCTGCAGCTCTGAGATTCTCCAAAGTACTTGGAACACCTGTATCTCTAGTCATAAAAGAAGATTTATAGTTTTAAAGATTCGTAGTATGTCGGACTTAAAACAAGAAAACTCCGAAATAATTATATAGTAATTATAATATAAGATATTATAAGATATTTTTGAGGTGAAAAGAATATCAATAAAATAGAAAACCTGAAGCTTTTTATATAAGTACAATTAATGATAAGATTTATTAGATATTTGATATGAATATGTGGTTCTAGAACTCGATGATCCTTGATGATGATTTTTTTTAATGAAAAAAATTTTTTTTTTCTTGCAATGAATTTATTTTGTCATCTTTCCAAGAGGAAAAAAGTCACCACGAGGTTATCGAAATCCCTAAAAAAAAAAGAAAGAACTATCTAAAATTAATTATTCTATTCCTGCTTTATCTTGAGTTAGTTTTTAACAAGTTTAAAATCAATCGGAATTTTGTACCAACGTTTCTGAAAGATTTTTTTTATGTGACATCTCTGGGTAATAAGGCTTAGGCACCTCTGTATCTTTCGCATCAGTTGGTTGCTGGCATGGCACGAGAAAAAATGAAAAAACGAAAAAAAAAAAAAATTAGGAATTTAAGGGTGTATTTTTCGATGACGTTATGATCCAAAAGGAGAGTTAATAGAAACAGAGGAATAAAAAAATATAATATTAAACTTTTAAGGGGAATATATAATAATATTAATACAATTTCATGCTGATGATATGGTTAAAATAATAAAAGTAATAAAACAAAAAACTGTCTTTTTGCTATTTGTAATGTATGAGGCAAAAATTGGGAGGGTTGTAAAAATAAATAATTAAATTAGGTGTCATTAAGGGGAAAGTTAGTTGATCTAAAGTAAATTTTCGATGAAATGTCCGACTCTTCTTATTATTATAGTGTCTCATTTTTTACAATTTTTCTTCAAAAAATCAGCATAAATAAATACACGTTAAAACCTTCCTTGTCAGAAGAGGGGAATATCCTTACAGTTTGTCTGGTGGAGTCCCAACCACTGAAGAGTTTATTGAAGAATTGGATGTATTTCTTTTCAATACATCTCCATTAGATGTTTTCTTGAGGACATTATGTGACAACGACAAGCTGGAAGGTGATGGTGATCCCTTATCATTTATTGTCGCAGGGTTGGAATTCAGCAAAAACATGTTCAAGAAGGTTCTTGGTGTTTCTAACAATTTTCTTGTATTTGTAGTACTTGTGTTGTTAGGGGAAATGATCTTACCATGGTCGTTCAAGCTTGGTAACAAAGTAGCTGAATTAGAACCACTTTTATTGAGTAAACTACTTTGAGTCATGAACATTTTCTGACTATCTGCAGTTTGAACCTCATTTAAAAATGCCAATGGTGGTAAAATGTTCTGGTTGTATACAGCTTCCTTGTTATATTTCACATTGTTATATTCTTTCGGATTTTGATTGACAACTTCTTTTCCATTATTAGCATATTGACTATTTGCAGGTGAGTTTTTGTTGCTATTTTGTTGCGTATTTGGAGATTTTCTTCTTTTTTGATTTTTTTCTTCATTTAAAATGATATGATCAACATTTCTCTTTTTATACTCAATGTTGTCCTCTGAAGGTGAATTTGGGTCCTTCGCAAAGGTAACTTGTTTCGTACGTTCCAGGTTTTCCTTGAACTTGTGATAGACTGGTGGTTGATTATGCTTTTGGTGAAATAAAGATGATCTTCTTGCAGTTTTAAATTCTAAAGGTGCATTATTAGGGCTATCTTCATCATCTTCGTCATCATCTTCAGCATAACCATCATCAGAATCATCCTGAAATATTGGTCTTGTTTTATATTTTTGAACTCCAGCAGTACCAATGTTAGATTCCGAGGTCTTTGGTTCTCCTGATATAAAATTAGTTGAAGTCAATCCTAAACCGACATCGTTATTGATACCATTCTCATTTAAATTTGAAAAGCTCTTGGTTTCCTGAAGTAATGGTAATTTGATACTGCTATTCAGCAAAGGAGACATCAATCTAGAATCCATGTTCATATTTTCGAATATATTGAATTGGTCCATATTTGCTTGGGAATTGGTTTTGACTAAATTGGTTCTGGTGATGGCGTTAAAGTTAATAACTTCATTAAAATATTTTATCTTCTGTAAATTAAAATTGGCATCATTAAAGTCACCAGCCTTTTCAAGTTTTAATTTATAACTTAGAACTAGTTTCTGCAATAACGGGTCTTGCGTTTCATCCAAATACCATAATTGACACCACTGAGTCAGTAGTTTTTGAAACTTGTTAAATTTCCAATTAATATGGTGGTCAGACTCGTTAGGTTGTTGTGGTGATATAGACCATTGATAAAGATTGTTTAGACACAATTTGATTAAATCTAATGAGTCGCATGGAAGTATATGTAGCACATTAAACTGCTGGGGTTGTTCTATCATGTCCTTGTTAAGCAAAAGTAATAGGTAAATCGATAATATTTCATAAGATATTTCTTCGGTAGGAAGAATACCAGAGTTTGAAAAGTTCTTAGCAGGGTCATCAAATGGATTGAATGATTGGTTATATGTAAACTGGTCAGATTCCTTCCTTGTAATCATTCTTGTATCTGCAAATAAAGCCAAGATTAAGTAATATAGTGTGAGTTGTATCTCAACAATATCAGGTTTGGTCAAAAAAATGTCTAAATTCGAGTAATATTCTGTTGCTGACAAAGTGGTTAATTGGGATTCATGTAGTTCCTCGTGATCTTTAATACTATGGTATAGCTTCCATTTAATTAGAATCTTATGGAACTGCTCTGTTGTTTGGGCTAGTTTCATTCGCCCACCATTTGACAATGTGTGTAACATATTACATCCATCGAGGGTATTAACAATGAACTCCAAGATCAACGAAAATGCTTTCAATTCAGGTACACCCAGATTTTTAATGGACATTGGATGGAATTCATTAATTAGAAAGTTGGATTTTGGTAAACCTTGTATTAAGGACCACCAGGAATCTAAGAATTGAAAGCACCAAAATGCGATAATGGTTCTCTCTGCAGAATTTGTGTCATTGTCTATCATAATAATGTTGTTGTGATTAGTACGCTTATTTTTTGTCGATGACTTTTTGTTGAGACATAATAAGCTGTTATCAAACGTCATTGGGATCAAATTTTTATAATTAATGAACAGGCCCATGTCTAAAGCATGTGAATACAGGAGATGAAGAAACTCGGTAGCCCATAAATTAGAGCTTAACTTCAAATTCTTTTGTTTTTTCTTCTGTTTTATATCACCATTTTCATTATTCTGACTCTTCATTGCATCATGGTACCAATTATGTTTCATGTCGCAACTACCCATAAAATAAAAAGTAGCTAGTAATAAACTTTGGAACGTTGCCAAATTTTTAGATGATGTTGAGTAGATAATTTTGGAACAATAGTTCAATTTATTATCATCCATATAGGACCAGTTGATCTGGATGATAAATATTAAGGTTAGTAGTATTATTGGGTTATTATCGACAACACATAATTTCTTCTCCAACGATGGGGATGACATTGGGTTATTGGACATGGTATTAAATACGCTACTGTATTGAGTCGAAGTACAGAGCGCTATTTGTTGCAATAATTTCTCTTTCCAGAATTCGACTGGATACAAGAGCGGTATCAATGAATTTTGCGATTTGAAAAACTTTTCAATTGCTAGTTCTAGAAGTCCTTTAATCTGGTTCATATTATATTTGTAACGAACTAACAAGAACTGAGGTAACAAGAACTGGGAATTCAACTGTAATATCTCGACCATCGAGTCCATTTGAAATTCACGTAACCATGTATTATCCGCTATAAAACTTGTATCTGGTATTTTCGATTTCGACTCTTCATGACCCTTATTTGTTGGATGTACATTACCACTCAACAAGTGCCATGTTGCGTGACCTAAATAATTTTTAGAAAAATTCGTAGAGAAATTCTCTTGAGTAGGTGTAATATAACAATAATTGTTGTAATAATGAAACGTATCGTTTATGAAGGCGAACATCCCAGCCTCGGCTTCTCTTTCGTCCTGAATCATTTCCCTCTTACTGCTTTTCACCTCCTTATCATTTCGATCTTCTTCCTGCTCACCGTCTTCTTCTTGTTGTTCTTCTTCTCTCCCATCTTTTACTTCATTTTGTTTTAAAGTTTTAACTGGGTCTTCTAACTTTACATTTACTGTACTTGTACTGCTATCATTATCATTGCTATAACCTGATACCTCTTCTCCATTCTGATACTTGGCCCGTTTCAAAACTTCGAGTATCCCATCTCTATCGAGCCCCTCGTCCAGGATAATAGTATTGCAAATTTGTTGTAACTTCACAACCTCTTTCTCTAACAACTCAGTATACCCCTTTGGTAACCCACGTCTAGTCAACTTATCCGACGTGACACAATTATACCCAATCTTATTACACTGAGTACAAGGCTTTAGCCCATCACATTTAATCTTCTTCAACCTACATCGATCACACGCCTGCGAGTGCCGCTTCTTAACCTTATCTACAAGCAAAAGCTTTTCTTTATTCTCATTCATCTTTGTAATTCTATATTTCCATCATTCAAAGTTCTTGTTGGTTTGATTTGTTCATGATTTACCGTAAACAGACCCTCCCCCATAAAAAAAACGGAAGATCTTTCTTCCTTGGAAAAAGATTCTCCTTTTTATAAGACATCAATAGCCGCCGAGGTTCCCAAGTTCACTTTTTCTTTTTCTGTTTTTTGACAGACAAAAGACACATCCCTTCGATACTTTTAACGTTTTCCCCTTATTTTTCTTCGGTCTTCTTTGATGTTACAACAGCCTCTCACTAAACAAACAAACAAACAATAAAAAAAAATTACTCCGAGGAATAGAATCGCCCCACAGAACATCACGCAGGCATGGGATCTTCACCCCGATTTCTCGGGACCGGGTCATCTCTCTCTCTCTCTCTAATTAAGGTAATTTGCTCGGACCAATGGAAGCGTTTCGTTTTGTTTTTTTTTCGGTTTGTTTAATTTTGCCCTAAGCAGCGGTGGAAGTCTGGGTCAAAATTTAGGGGAGACGGAAACAAAGGAAATTTCAGTTACGTAGGGTAAGTCTCATTAGCATTGTTAGGGTACCACGTGATTAGGAGTAAGTTGTAACGAAAAAAAATAAAATGTAAGGAAAAAAAAAAAGATTGCAGCACCTGAGTTTCGCGTATGGTCACCCACTACACTACTCGGTCAGGCTCTCACAAGCTTAACTACAGTTGATCGGACGGGAAACGGTGCTTTCTTGTGGATATGGCCGCAACCGAAAGAGTGAGTAAATGGGAGAGGTAAGTTGAATCGTTCCCAAAAAAAATACCCAAAACAAAAAAGAAATTGCTAAAATGTAAAATCACATTTTGCTGGCACGCGTAGAAAATATAGCAAATCCACGTTTGTTTTTATATTTTAATATTCCGGGTAAGTTTAATGTAAATAAAAAGCTTAAAAAAAATAAAAACTATACATAATAACTATATAATTACATGGATACGTACATAAAAAAACAAGATATTTTGATCTAGCAACTGTTTTCTATTGTTTAATAGGCCAGGCTAAGTGAGCAATAAAACGTAATTCTTGGATGAGACCATTTGCACGAATCACTTTCTGTTGTACTGGTCTAGATGAACCACTGTTTAAGTCAATAACTAAGAAAATACTGAAACTAGGCGGGCTGCTCAGTTATGATCTCACTTCTCAAGTAAATGTGTTGATTGTAGGGGATGTGCAGCGTAGAACTGATAAGTATGAATTTGCTGTGAGAAATAGGGCTGATATTGTGTTCCTGGACTGCAATTCTGTGTTGGAATTATACCATTTGTGGCTTGCTGGTGAAGATATCACATATGATTCAAAAAGTAAGGATACAAGTTTAAGTGGTGTTAGTGGTGACCAGCCTACTAGAATGCTTGAGGTTTTGAGACGTAGGTATTCTTTGGGTGCGTTGACAGATTACGTGGTGTTTATAGGTAGGATTAATGACACTAACGCGGCTGGAGTTCCAGAGTTAGAACAAATTTGCTCCCAGATGAACTGTTGTAAATGTATATCAAAACACTTTATGTCAGACTCGAAACGAAAATTTGCAGGAAAACAGGTGGTGTTTATCACAGATGAACCCCATGGAGTACGCGTGGATGCCGCAAGGAAAGAAAGTATTCCGATAATACATCATAAATGGCTACTGGATTGTTACAAGAGAAATTCTACTTTACAATATGATCCGTATTACTTATTGGAATTTGCTCAGCATATCGAACAGTTTGATGAGATAGGTAGAGATGCATGTGACTGCTGGGATGACCTTAATGACTTCAATGCCATAACAGATAAATATAGACTAATACCAGAAGAAGAAGAGGAAGAAATACTCCGAAAAAAGTCGATTTCTAAAAGATTAAAACCACAGGGTGATAAATTATGGCATAAAGTTATGGGTTCGGATTCGCAGACAGAAAATAAATTATCTAATACAAATATCACTGTCAAAGATGAGGATGATCACAATGAAGGTAGTCTCGATGGTATTTTCTATGGAATTGATTTTGTTATTCACGAAAGTTTCAAAGAACAACATAGCATGATTTTAAAGAAAGTTATTCTACAAAATGGTGGAAATGTAATTAACAGTGCAATAGATAATAATAGTTCTATTTTAGTTCTACCGAGCTCAGTTCCTTTAGATGAGCTAAATATTTTCCCCGACCTTAACGACAATACTTTGGTAACAGAATTTTTTATCGAGAGATGTCTCCATTATAAAAAACTATTACTTCCTATAGATTCTTGGTCTTCACCATTTCTGTCAACAAATAGTTTCAAAGTACTATGCAATAGAAAAGTTAACAAACCGGATGAGCCATTTGTAATATCTATAACAGGATTTAGTGGTGTTGAATTACTTCATTTAGTAAAGATGTTGAAAGCCCTTGAACCTATGGGTATTAAATATTCAGAATATCTTGACCGATCAACTGATCTATTGTTGGTTAATTTGGCAGTTTTACCCTCAATAACAAAGACTCATCCGCTATGGAACAATAACTATAAGGATTTATTTACCGAATGTTTAACAAGCCAAACACATACGAACCAAGTTTTTAGAAACTCGTTAAAACGAAAGATTAAGTATATAAAGGAGGATCACTGTATCCCCATGGCTACTCCAGGTTTCATTATTGAAATATTCAAACAATCAAAAAAACTGGTAGAAAATAAGAATGATGATGAGGTCCGAATCCTTTTGAATAATATCCATTGGTTAGTATTGTCACCGAAAGGAAAGAAATCAGACTTTGAATTCAGGTTGATAAACGGTACTTTAGAAAAGACAAGAACACACGTGGACAAAAGTATTCTGTCTTCAAATTCCAATATACATATTTCCAACTCTAATAATAAAATGTCTGAAAATATGAGATTAAAGAGGTCTACTTCTGAACTGTTGGAAAAAGTGAGAAATAATAATGATCATAGAAATAATGACATTCAATACAAACGTGTTAAAGTTGATCATAGTCGTGATATATCAGAGAAAAGAGCAATTAGACATAATACCGAACTAGATACGTTGAAAGAAAACATTCCCGATGTACTCCCCACCAATGAAAAAGGAATACCAAAAATTATTCGTTCGACTAGTTGGGGAAGTGTGATGTCAGAAGAAATGAGCAGTAAACGTGATGATAATATCAATAATGAACCTACTGTTGTGGTGAATCAAGAGAATATGAACCAGACTCAAGTTACATATGGTTCAATTTCTGAAAAATTAATGAGAAACGAACCAAAATCTAGAAAATCCAGAGCATAAAATAAAATATTTAATAAGATTCATAGATATAAAATAATATTATACTTTAATAGACTTTTGCGAAACATGCAGGATATAGAACACAGAATTCATCACATTGTTATGAAATTTTTTTATTTTTCATGTTTTGTATATGTGTACATTGCCCAATTTCGCGTTTAATCACTAGAATTAACTTTAAGAAAAATATGTCAAAAAAAGAAAATTATCGATTGAAATGTTTGAACCTTTAAAATATATAGTTAACCGAGAAGCAGGTTAATAAACTACACATACTTACAAAAGTATTTGGACTAGACAGTATAAGTTAATAATATCAAAATATTATTAAATATGTCAACGCTGAGAGAAAGGAAAGAGGCCTTTGTAACTGGCCTCGAAGGTGGATTTATTATGGAAATCAATGTTGTGACGTCTGTTGCATTAACTGGTTATTTCTGTTGGAATATGATCAGATACCATAGCCCCGATGGTTCAGTGTCTACTTTAGTTGATTTTGTACTCAATTGGGTGGCATTATTACTATCAATTACAACGTACTCCTCAGATGTGTATTTATTAACTACCCTAATAGTTCTACCATCTATTTATCTATTTGGCCACAACTACAAGACCAACAACCAAAATTCTAAAAAAGAAGAGCCGAAGAACAACAAGAAAGATCTATTCATACTGGAAAAGAAGCCCTTTTTAAGTGCATATAGAAGTGGCATGTTGGTTATTACATGTTTGGCAATTTTAGCAGTCGATTTCCAAATCTTCCCCAGAAGATTTGCCAAAGTCGAAACATGGGGTACATCATTAATGGATCTAGGTGTTGGTTCATTTGTTTTCAGTAACGGTATCGTGTCGGCAAGGGCCTTATTTAAAGAAAAAATGAAACCACAAGGTTCCAAAACACCTAGTATTAAGAAGGTCATTGGAGGGTTTAGATCTGGGTTCACGCTTTTGGTTCTTGGACTTTGTAGATTGTTTTTTGTGAAAAACCTCGAATACCAGGAACATGTCACTGAATATGGTGTTCACTGGAATTTCTTTATCACTCTTTCAATCTTACCGCCAGTTTTAGTTATCTTAGATCCGCTTACAGAATACATTCCACAATGTGTGATTGCAATTGTATTTTCATTGTGTTATGAATATTTTATGATTAAAGATGATACATTTTTAAATTATCTGATCCTATCGGATAGATCAAACCTACTAAATGCTAACAGAGAAGGTATAGTATCCTTCATTGGCTATTGTTCGATATTTTTATGGGGTCAAACTATTGGTTTCTTTGTCCTCGGTAACAAAAAAACCGAAAACAACCTGTACAAATGCTCTACCCAATTAGTCGACAGTAGAAAAGGTAAGAAGGTTTCTTTATGGACAAGAATCACCTCAGTCGGCCCAATCACTGGTCTCGTTATTTGGTTTGCCATGTTCTACCTCTCCTTTGAAGTAATCTCCACTATTCATCCACAAAATGTATCACGGAGATTTGCAAATCTTCCATATACTCTTTGGGTGGCAGCTTATAATTCTGGCTTTCTACTAGGATATGCACTAGTCGATAAGTTGTTTGGAAACAGTGCCTCTAACTATAAACTTCCTATTTTACTAGAATCAATGAATAGTAATGGTTTGGCAATGTTCCTATTATCGAATGTCACCACTGGCTTAATCAATATGTCTATATCAACTATAGATGCTAGTGCTCCTGTAAGTATTAGTGTTCTATTGGCATATTCCGCATTCCTTGCATTCGTTTCGTGGTTTTTATATACTCGCAAAATTTTTATAAAATTATAAATAAAACATAGAGCAATAGACATGAATATTAAGTTAAATATATGAAAACTACACAGACTTAGCTTCATAAATGAGCTTATCGTTAATCAATAATGATGACTTCAGAATCATTGTGTTTGGCTTTTTTCTTAGCTCTGCTTAATTGCGAGAAAATATCAAACTGTGATAGGGAAGGCTCTTTCTTAACATTATCTACAGTGCTATCCTTTAAGTTCTTATTTTGTTGTCTCTTTGCCGCATCTGCAAGTATTTTAGCACTTGCAATGATCGGCTTTTCTTCAACCTTCAAATCATTTGGATTATGTAAGAGCTCTGAAGCTGTTGTGTTTACTGAAGCATTACCTAAATCATATTCCTCTTTTATTTCGCGCATAGGTTTTAAAGAGATGGTATTAAGGTTTATTGGTTGACTCTTTATCATATATTTCTTTTTTCTATCGATGATACTACGTGGGCGGGGCAGTATTGTATTTCGGCTACTTGGGTCAGTCTTAACAAGACTTTCAGATTGATCTTCATTTTTACAAATCTGAGCCAGTTTTCCACTGAGACCCTTTTTCGCCAATTCAGAATTCTCTGGCGCAAATTGTCTTGATTTAGTTGGTGATCCAAAGTCACTTCCATTCCTTTTAGGAGCAAATTGCTTGTGTTTAGAAGGTGATCCAGGTGTGGAATTATTATATGAAGTTGGTGCATAATTTTTTTGTGGACTAAAGTTCTGCTGCCGTTTATTTGCTGAGCCCAATGAACTTGAATCCCTTTTCAGAGAATTGAACTTTTTTGGATTGTTTTGAATCTCCTTTTGTAGTTCTGTCGAAGCTGTTGTAAAATCACTCATTAGGGATGTTGAAGTAAGTTTATTTCTGGTCAAGTCCAAGCCGACTGGTGATCTTATAACATTATCGATCCAATACAATCTTTCCCTTCTATCGTCAATAAATAGTTTATAATCTTTCAAAAGTTGCTTAATAGAGAATTTATTAGTATCACCTGGATAGCTAACATGCATTAATGTGTATAGAGTCTTGACATTAGTTATATTATCAAGAGCCTGTTGGTGATCAGCAGTAGTTCTTAAGACATCAGCAGTTAAAAATCTACTAGGTACCCTTGGAACAGGTCCATCAGAATCTGTAACGGAAGATAAATACAAAAGATATTTGGCCCTTGTTTGTGCAACAAAAAACATACGGCGTTCTTCATCAATACTTTCTTCAAGTGATTGATTCTTCTTCCCTTTTTTATCATTGCCTTCATCTATATCACCTTCATCCTCATCATCAGACTGTCCTTTATCATCTGAAAATATTGCCGGGATTGTATTATCTTCACACCCTGGAATAAAAACAACTGGCCATTCTAAACCTTTCGCTCCGTGGATTGTACATACAGTTACACTACCAGATTCATTTTGTTTACTATCATCATCCCCAGTCGAAGTGTCACCAAAGAGACTCAACGAGTTCAAAAAGTTCAAGATATATGAATTTACAGATAGTGATGAGTTCTGAGATTCTGAAGTATCAGGTAAAATGGCATTATCCATAGAACCACCGCTATGAAATTCCACAAAATAAGATTTTAGTAGTTGAATATTTTTATGCCTTGGATTACTGAAATCAGGTTCTGATTCATCAATATCTGACTTTTTTTTACCATCTTTACACAGAAATTCTGTTTTCAACCCGGATTTCTCATATAGTGTATCAAATATATCTGGTATAGCCTTAGAAAGTTCACGATCAAAGTATTCGCGACATAAATCAATCATTAAAACAAATGATTTAACCACCTCACGTGATTTTTTTGGAATATCAATTGGAATTCTTCTTTGATCAATTAATTTCAGTGTTTCATAAGCACTTTTATCAATATTATCAGCAAATGCCTTTCTTAATCTCTCCGCAGATGTATCACCAAAACCTCTATTAGGGAACTCTAACGATGAAATGATTGCAATTGATTCATTATCGGAAATGAGACATTTTATTAAATTCAACATTGCAATAATTTCTTTTAATTCCCAAAATGCCCGTCCTCTAACAATTTTATAAGGTATTCGGAATTCAATGAGTGACTTTTCAATAGTTTTAATTTGTTTTCTTTTCCTTACAAGGATTGCAAAATCATCGTATTTGAATAGGTTTGGTAACGCCTTTAAGTATAATATTTCCTTTATAATAGATGGAGATTCAAGAAAGAAAGCGGGGAAATTCATATAAACGGGTGCAATATTGGCACTGAATTGTGCTCTCAAAGGACATCTACTTTCTCTACCACTGACCTGTTGTTTGATCAAAGTCTCACTTGTATCTAGAATCTTTTGAGATGATCTATAATTCTCAACTAGAATCACCTGTGAGCACTCCAAGGGACATTTGTTAACCATCTCGTTAAAATTATGTGATAGTGCATATCTGAACGCATATATACTTTGGTCAGGATCACCAACTACAGTCAGCCCACGAGATATGTGGTGATTTCCTCGAGCTAAGAGAAACATTAAATCGATTTGTATACTGTTGGTATCCTGGAACTCATCTACAAGCACATGCTCTATCCACGGTAGACACCTCTCCTTTGTCAGTAACCTGAAAGTAAACATCAAGAGGTCGTCAAAGTCCAGTGTATTGAGTTTCAAAAGCTCCATTTGATATGTCTCGTAGAAATAAGCCAACGCTGGATCATGCATTGAGTCACGTTTATATTCCTCAGGTAATATGGCATTAGATTTCAGCCTCGATATATGTTTCTTAACCAGTTTTTGGTGTACTTCCCATTCTGGTCCCTCACTTTTATTCTTATTATTAGCAGTATTGGCTTTAGATTCACGTTTCGGGAGACATAAGTTAACTTTCCTAGCAGTAGAATGCGCGTAATCCCGTATTTGATCTGGCATATTCTGGATCATCTGTGTCATTATCGTCTCCATTTCTTTATCATCTACAATCCTCCAGCCTGGTGGCAATCCGACTTTATTTCCAAACCTCCCCAATATCCGCAGACATATACTATGAAACGTCCCAATCATAATATCACTCACTCGTACATTAGTCTCTTTCAGTAGTATGCCAAGTCTATCCCTCATTTCCTTCGCAGCTTTATTGGTAAACGTAGTCACAATAATATTGTGTGGGTTGATTCCATGATTAAGTATAAGGTACGCCACTCTTGAAGTCAAAACTTTAGTTTTACCTGTGCCAGGACCTGCTATAATTTGTAATGCTTTGGTGTAATCATATGTAACAGCGGCGCATTGTTGCTGATTCAAAACAGTCAATATCTCTTGTACTTTATCTATCCTATATTGATCTAAATCATCCATTGATTGAAAAATATACTAATAAAAAAAGGAATCCAAGCATATAAATGTAAGCAAGCAAACCCAAAACCTTACTGTGGAAAATAAGCTTCTCTGTTAAAAAGATCAAATCTATTTCAGCTCAAAAAGTAGCTCGACAAAATGCTTTGAACTAATAATTTGATTATGCTCATCGCATTGACACCGTTTTCTGTAAACAATGAAATAAAAAATATAAACCAATTACTTCAATACCATCACACAGAAATCATCGTAGCAAAACCAAATCACGATTCCTCATATGCACAAATAAAGAAAAAAACCAACACCAAAACGCGTATATCAACATCCACGAACCATCAAATTTCCAACAAAGTATAGTTGATTTTGTAAAATATATGATAATAATGAGTAAGATCTCATATGACCATGGTCTTTGTTATTGACAAATTCAGTAGACTCAAAGACCAGGTCTGCTCAACTGTCACAATTAGTAAAGGCAGTGGTGGACTCGGAAACGGAGGCAGTTTAAGATATGTTATCAATTTTATGGTTGACTTACCCTGAGTTCATAATAATTAATTAAAAACTGAAAATTCACTACCATCTAAAACAAACAACCAAACACCGCATATCTTTTTCCCTAATTCTAAGTATGTTTCATATACTTATAAACATATTTTGTTTCTTTCTTTTTTTCTTGGTTATAATTACGGCAGACAAGGGGGAGGTCCTAAAGGCTTATCTCCTAAAATAGTAAGGAACTTACACTAAAAACACACAGAAACCCTCGGGCAGTATTAAGAAGGAAATTTTCGAGAAGAAAATCCTGAATTAGAGCATTAATAATCAGAAATTAATTAAAAGAACAATTTATGAAACAATGGCATGCAGCTGTTTCTTAGTCTCCTACTAAGTACTAAATACTGCTTGTACAATAACCCGTACCAATCGCCCTTACGGCTGCTAGATTAAATTTTTCTAAACAAGTAATAATTACGATTGTTTCTGTTGCAAAGAATAAAATGCATTCGAGATTTACAAAAAGGTTGTACGACTAGATCTGAGAGAAAAGATTATCTCGAGAAAATCTCTTTTTTAAGTTTTTTTTTAATACTTTCATTGAAATGCATGCAGGGAAGAATGAAACACAGTGCAAGGCCGGAGAACTCCCTGTAAGACTGCTTTCAGAGATGGGTAAACATACCAAGTTAATGCAAGGTTGGTACGGAATATTGCGGTTACAATGAATGCAAATCCTTTATCGCAATGTATATCTTTACAAGAATGCAAAAGTATATTCTATAATTACAAGGGTTCTCTTATAGAAAAATTTTCTTCTAAGTAGGAGACTCTATTTGATTTCATTTATTTTCAATTGATATAAATAGAGCATACCAAATGTAGATTAAAATTTTTGTTCTTTCCCTATATACCGTTTCCTTGTTTTGTATTTCTAATTTCATTATTATTTTTAATTTTTAGATTTTAGAATACTGTAATCAGACCAATTTTTATTCTCCACTATGCATCTTGGGAAAGCGATATTTCTTAACCTAGTATCTATACACGGTCTATATGCGCAGACCTTTGAAGTTGACACTACTGTGTCAGGTGAAGTTACTTACAGTGATAACGTTGTGAACAAGGCTACCTTTGCATATACGGCAAGTGGAAATGCCAATGGTAGTCCAAACCAGGTCGTCTTTGAAAACGATTTATCAAACCACGGCACTATGAACTTTTCTTCTTCATCTGAATTCCTCTATGATGTTACTGTTGAGGGTTCGTTTTCCAATGATGATCAGATCGAATTTAATAATTTTGCTGCTGCCACCTTTAAAGGCAACTCGTTTATTAATAGTGGTCAGCTAAATATCTCTCCAAATTTCGAAAACACTAATATGTTTCTTTTAAATAATGACATTATCCAAAATACAGGAACCATTGATCTAAATAACAATGTTCTCTTATCTTGGACAAATACCTTCCAAAATGATGGAACTATTAACTCCAGCCCAAAACAGATTACTAACCTAATGGTCAACGGTAGTATGGTTGGGAGCGGTAAAATCATATCTGGACCGCTCGGAATTTATTTTACACATCCTGGTAAATACACCATTGATGTCCCCATAGAGACTCTACCATTAGAAAGTGGATTTTACGAAAATGAGATTGACGCCATCGTATACATGGAAAATGCAGAGCCCACCAAAATTCAAAAGTTTAGACTTGGCTTTGATGATTTGTTACTAATGATACTATATCCCGTCCCAGATACCCATGAATTCAACTCTGAAACAGGGATTTTTACTGCAGAGTATCAAGGCAAGAAGACTATTTTCGATTTAGGTCCTAATATGGCTATATCATTGGAAGCAGAGACCCCATTCTCTTTTCCCGACCACGTCGCAACTGTATATGCCATATATTTTCATAAGGTACACGATGTTCCACCACCAACTACTACGGCAATTATTGACGACAAACAGATCACACATGAAGTTGTACTGTCATACAGCGCCAAATTTGATGTATACTCGAGAACTGAAGAAACCTTTACCTACACATCAACAGTACAGCACCCTTTCCCAAACGACACAACATACATTTTTGAAGCTGCCGAAGGTGTGACTGACTACGTGTATGGTTCCTACTATACGGCTACAAACCATCTAGGAGGGGAGTATACGACGTATAGAAATTATACACACTCACCACCTCCTCTAACGACTGCTACTCACACGGTTGGTAAAAATATTGAAGCAGACATCGTCTCGTACTTCATAACCACTGATAAAGGTGGGAATATTGTTACAGAAAACAGCACGCAGACGATAACTTTGTACTCTGAACCAAATGCATATAGTACAACTACTACAAAGAATGGGGTTATTGAGGTGGACTATGTGACGTACTTCCCAAGCACTGGGGCTGATGGGGACATTGGGACAGGTACATCTACTAGCACCGTTTCTCTTATCACACCTGCTACAAGTGAGAAGAAGTCCTCGGTAGCAACACCATCTTCCACCATTCTAGCATCTTCAACAATGCACTCATCTTCTAAGGCCTCTTCTTCATCAGTCAAAGCGTCCCCCTCATCACTAAAGGTAGCCTCGTCCGCTAATGTGACCTCTTTAACAGCTGTTGTTTCCTCTTCTCATGACTCATTATCAGAAATTCGTCACTCAACCGGTGTAGTGTCTTCATCTGGTACGCTATCCTACAAACCAGTCTCATCATTTTCTAATACCTCGTCACTTGCCAAGTCCTCAAACATCCAATCCTCAAGACCTACCTCATCGGCTCATGCTTCCTCAACATATGATTCTCAAGCTATAATTCTATCTAGTTTTGGTATACAATCGCATAGAAACGATTTAAACAGCGGTTCTAACACAGGTATTCAGAGTGGATCAGATAATATTGCAAGTCCATCTATTGAGTACTCTGAGCCTGCACCAATTACCGAAACTGTCACTGTTGAAGGGAATATTGTGACCCATTTGATTACCTATTGTCCTATTGTGGACTCCAGAGGTCACACTCACACTAGCGCATCTACAATTACAGTTTCATGCGATGAAAATAGCTATACAACTGGTAAATATGTATCGAGTAGCTACTCAGTTAGTACTACTTCCGCCAGTAATTCAAAAAACAATAACGCTGACGAAAATTTAGGTATCAATAACGCTGACAACAATGCAGCAAGTTACGCTGGCAATAATACCCCCCATCACAACGCTGGTTCTGGTGACAAAACCACTTCCAAAACTTCAATCTCTTCAGTAAGTTCAAAAGTTTTAGGTTCTTTAACTTCTTCCGGGTCTAACATCAATCCTCATAGTAGTATTTTATCCAGTTCTGGAAGTTTTGGTGATGCTGATAACTCAAATGTGTCCATTGAACGTCCAGAATCTTCATCTGCTTTTGCGACAGTTGAGTTCCACGGTAATGCTAATCAACTAGTTCCCAGCAGTATTTTCTGTATCGTTTTATTTGCATTTTTGATATGAAATTAATTATTACTTAAAAAATGGTCTTCATAACATTTTATACTAAGAAAGTTTTATAATATTTAACATTTTCAAAATTTTAAGAAAATGATTTCTGGTTTTCAAAACTGCTCTAATTTATATAATAGTTTGCAGTTTTGTTGATATTATCAAGATAAGATAAAAACTATTTCAACAATAACAATTTTGAATGATAAGGTAACATAAAATATCATTACTTATTATGAAAAGAAAAAATACACACATAAAAATAGCAACAATTCGTTGGGAAGTTCGAATAAGAGAAGTAATAGGAACAATCTTGGCTACAGCATCTTCTTCTCTTTTGATATTTTATTAGTAGTAGCTAATATAATAAACTTTGTGATAATGGTTACCGCTAAACTACGTCTGTTAGCTGCAGTAAGTAATTAAGGTCTCACCTTAAATTCAAGTCACATATATTATCTCAATATACGACACCTTAAAGGACCGAAACTGCGAAAATCACCCGTATAAATAAGTTAGTTTCCACGTTTTTTCTGTGCAGAGGTGCCAGGTTTTGTTTCAGTTTTACCCGGATATGGGGAGGGTGACTTTTTTCTCTTTTCTGTGGTGGTGGGGGCAGGGGGGCACGGGAAAAGTGTTTATCATCCCGCTGATTTTGATTTCTTTTTTTTTTTTTTATGATTTTCTAATTTTTTTTTCTTTTCTGATTTATCTTTAATCCGGCTATCAGTATGTCATATCTGTATGTGATGCTTTTATGACGTGATAAATACTTCTTAAAGGAAAGTTCATGCAATGGAGAACAAGAAATATTCTATTTCTAGTATTTGAGCATCAGGAAGGAGAGTAATAATATTAATAATAATAAAATTTCAAAGATAACGGATTTAAAGAAAGATTTTGGCGAAGTCCAAATGAGAGATAATGAGGTAGAATCGACAACGTCCAGGGCCTCGAGAACGTCTAAAAACTCAGAATTTCTGAGACTAGAGAGAGTGTTTACGCATCATCGAATAAAACACGATCAAATTTTAAAAGAAGCTCTTCAGTTTAGTAACGAGCGTGTCACTATTATCAATGCGGATGTTTCTAGTAGAGCGTTTGGGTTCTGGTTTATTATATCGTGTTATTTTCCTGTGATTACGGCATGTCTGGGGCCTGTTGCGAATACTATTTCTATCGCGTGTGCCGTGGAGAAATGGAGGGTTAATTATTATGAAAATGCATCAGGTGTGGTCCATGATAGGATTAACGATCCTCGCGGTGTGTTTGCTGTTAATATTCTCTCTTTAGTTATCGGGTGTGTCTCGAACGCTATTTTGTTCTTACATTTCGGAAGGAAACTAACATATATGACTTCGCAAGTTATTAACATTACCGGATGGACCGCAGCAGGAACAATGCTGATGATCGACGTTATTGTTATGAGTTCTCGGGATGTGAACAATACTTATCAGGAAAAGACGATTGGATTTTGGTATGCGGTCATCACTTCTGGATTGTATCTGTGCTGTACTATAACCTTATCTATACATTTTATTGGGTACAAACTACATAAATACCCTGCAACATTCAATTTGCTCCCGAATGAAAGAAGTATTATGGTCTTCACGGTTATTTTATCTATATGGCTTATCTGGGGTGCAGGTATGTTTTCCGGTCTGCTTCATATATCATATGGTAATGCACTATACTTCTGTGTTGTCTCATTATTGACTGTTGGTTTGGGTGATATTATTCCAAAAACAACTGTAGCAAAATGTATGGCACTGTTTTTCTCTATGACAGGTGTTTTGATTCTAGGTATTATTGTGTTCATGACAAGATCGATTATCCAAACATCGGCTGGTCCTATCTTTTTCTTTCACAGAGTGGAGAAACAGAGGTTAAAAGCTTGGGAGGAGTATAAATCCAAGGATGATAACTTTACTGATGAAGAATGTTTTGAGTTGATGATGAAGATTAGGAGAAAAGCTAAGTTAAGAGGTCACTTGTACTCCCTACTATGGACTGTAGTTATATTTATTCTATTTTGGATACTAGGTGCCACAGTCTTTTTCTTTGCAGAAGACTGGACGTACTTTAATGCGGTATACTTCTGTTTTCTTTGCTTGTTGACTATTGGTTATGGTGATTATGCTCCAAAAACTGGCGCGGGACGTGCATTCTTTGTTCTTTGGGCTATTGGTGCTGTACCACTTATGGGTGCTATTTTATCTACTGTTGGTGACTTACTCTATGCTACATCTGAAACCCTCGATATAAAAATAGGCCATTGGTTCAAAAATAGTGTCACTACAATTATGATTGTACCGCCAGTAAGATTGGGTAATGCACTAACAGCAAATAGAGTCAAAGTTGACGGTACTGAGAAAATAGAGGAAGAGGAAGATATTGACATACCTTCATCAGCAGATGTCATTCCAGAAAATGAAAATGATATCGGTATTATTGAGTCTATAAGAAACTATGATGATGATCTTGAAAGTTCACTTACTAATAGGTTAAATTCCGAGGATCTTCAAATTATAGCTGGAAGTAGTGGTAATAATCAGATTGATGAAGAATCACAAGCCACTCTTACTTTGGTCAACAGAAAAAAATTAAGGAAAAGAAGTAACTCAATGATTCCAGGTCGTCAAAATTCAAATCATAGTCAAGATCAGGATGATGATGATGATCTTTCACAAAAAGAGATTTTCAGAGGAACAAATTTATTTGGGCCAATCCCAACTACAATTGAAAAATTACGTAGAATTAATGAGCTACTTACTGTGGTTAAAAGATTACATGAGTTATCTTTAAATGATAAAGATCGTAAGTTAGATTATAGTGATTGGAACATGATTCATTTGCTCTCTTTGAGAAATTTTGATCAAGATCAAATAGATCCCGATAAAACTTTCTGGATTTCTGAATATTCCCCTTTGAAATTTCCTCTCAATCAACCGCATTATGCATTTATGAGATTACTTGGACTGATAGACAGAGTTTTGAACGACTTGACTGTTGAAGAATCAATTAAAAGGCAGAATGCAACTTCCCCTGTAGCGGAAGATTTTATGATCAACCAATTTAATATTTTGCCAACAGCATCTGAGTCTACCTTTGAGGGGAGTTTAATATCATCCAATTCTGGAACTGCTTGTTCAAGTGAGCTTCCATTTTCAGAAGAAACATTTTCAGATTCCGCAGTGACAAGTTCTGAAACCTCAGGTAGTTCAAGAAGTCCAACAATATCAGGACATGAAAATGTAACACCAACTGGTCAATTTGAAATCTCAAACACATCATACATTTCCAACAGTGAAACTGCTCCTAATGGCTCATTTCATCCTTATACTTCTTCCTCTGCAGACACTCCAAACACTACTGAGAAAGGTAATTCGTCTTCAAGTGAGAATAGATCTATTGACCAATGATATGACATCATAAAAAGAAAAATACTTTCTTACCCTTCACTAATCATACGACCTTTATTGCATTAATTACTAATCGTTTCTTTTGAAACCACTACAAGTCTTTTATAGACGAAGAATTCTTTTTTTTATATAAATCTAATAATTAATAGATAGCTTTTATGCTAGAAAAACAAACTGTTGTATTTACTAGACATTCTTTTTCATAACCAATTTTTGGTTTAACCTAGTTATCATAATCATCATTAAATAAATATCAGTAATTGTTATGTTAATCCCAATGTTTTTTTTAATAGCCTTTATGCAAGGGGTTGTTAACCCATCGCACGAAGAAAAAAATAAAAAAAAGAAAAGCACAACCCCAGCATTTAACTTAAAAAAATTAATTTTAATAACATGTAAGACTAATGGCACCTTTTGCTAAAACTACTTGTTCATTTGATAAGTTATTTCAAAGTAGACATTTACTGAAAGTATTGATAATCAAAATTGGTTAGCTATAATCAAATAATAAAAGAAAGTCTAAATAGGCGAGATAAAACTATAAGGAAGAAATTACAATAAACTGTCTTCAAGATTATAACAAGTATATTTGATATAAACGATAGTCACCTATTTGCTATAAAATATTTCATAATTCAGATAAAAGAGAGAAAAAAAAGAAAATAAATAAAAAACAATAAAAGGACAAAAATAGCCATCATGGGTGAAGTTGGTGGTTTATTATCTGGGGTAAACCCTTTCCATTATAATCCTGGTTCACCAATAACGTTATATTTATTCCAAGCTTGCCTAATTATGGCGACCTGTAATTTAGTACACATACCGTTTTCCAAAATCCGACAGCCGAAAGTGATATCAGAAGTTATTGCAGGTGTAATATTGGGACCGACAGTTTTTGGACAAATACCTGGCTACACTGACACTATCTTTCCAGCCTCTTCTATACCTGGTCTAAATTTAACAGCAAATCTAGGTATCATTCTTTTTATGTTCTTTTTGGGTTTGGAAGTTGATATTGCATTCATCAAAAAACATTTGAAATCTGCCGTTACTATCGGTCTTGTTACACTGGCAGTACCGTTTGGCTGCGGATGTCTGATAGCAATACCATTATTTCATAACTATGCCAACAAGGATCCCACACAAAGACATATCAAATTTACAGTTTTCATGGTATTTATTGCCGTTTCTATGGCAGTTACTGCGTTTCCAGTGTTATCCAGAATTTTAAATGAATTGAGATTATTAAAAGAGAGACCCGGTATTATTGTTCTTGGTGCAGGCATTATAAATGATATTCTAGGTTGGGTACTTTTGGCATTAAGTGTTATTCTTTCGAGTGCAGAGTCGAGTCCAGTGAACACTGTCTACATCTTACTAATAACCTTGGCATGGTTCCTGATTTATTTTTACCCATTAAAATTTATTTTAAGATGGGCATTAATCAAAACACATGAACTAGATAGGAGTAAACCATCACCCATAGCCACTATGTGCATTCTATTCATCATGTTTATATCAGCATATTTTACTGATATTATCGGGGTACATGCTATTTTTGGTGCATTTATAGCTGGTCTAATTGTTCCAAGAGAAAACCATTATGTCGTAAAATTAACTGAAAGAATGGAAGATATTCCTAACATCGTTTTGATCCCCATCTATTTTGCTGTTGCAGGGTTAAATGTTGATTTGACCTTGCTAAATGAAGGGAAAGATTGGGGTTATGTGTTTCTATCAATAGCCGTTGCAATTGCTAGTAAAGTTGTATCAGGTACCGCGATGGCAAAACTACATGGTTTGTTCTGGAGAGAATCTATGGCCATCGGTGTTTTGATGTCCTGTAAGGGTATTGTTGAGATTGTTGTCTTAACAGTGGGTTTGAATGCTGGAATTATCAGTCACAAGATTTTTGGTATGTTCATTTTAATGGCATTGGTTTCAACTTTTGTTACAACCCCACTTACTCAGTTTGTTTATCCAGACTCATATCGCCAAGAAATTAAGAAGCAGTTACAAGGAGATCAGGAATCTAAATCTGTTATTGTTATTAATGAAAATTCCGAAGCAGAGCTTAATCAAATGAATTGGAACGACTTGAAGTCCTACTCTATACCAAGAGTTGTTAATGTTATCAATACCCCTGAAATAATATCTTCATCACTCGAATTTCTAAATTTCTTCTTATTCAAAGGCTCATTTGATCGCAAGAAGAATAATGCTAAAGATACACCAATTAGCAGAATATCGACTGGTTCAACGATCAAATCCACTTCAAAGTTTAAAAGAATTACCCAATCATTTAAAAAGAATAACGATGAATTTGAAACTAAACTTGCTACAATTGGTGAATATCCCACCGGTTTTTCATCTGTATCTTCTTTAAGAGCTATCCATCTACGTTTAATGACAGAAAGAACAACTGATTTACTGCAGTCATCTTCGCTACATAATGATGATCCTCACTTTACTGCAAATTCAGATTATATTTTGAATATTTTTGAAATATTTTCGACATTGAGTAGAGTACCGTTTTCAAGTGAGGTGATATTTTCAACTACGAGGGAGAAAGGTGTCAATGCCACTGGCATGGAGATGCAATCTACCGATCTTGTTCTATTTCCTTTAAAAGGAGCATCATATGAATTTAAAGGAAATCCTACACTCCTTAATGAAAAGTACAACAGCTTTGAACATATTTTCTCGCATATTATTGGGTTGAATGAATTGCCTTCAACGTTCTTCAGTACATTATCAACAGAACTGAAAGCTAACTTTGCTATGTTAATCTCAAATACTTGTGGTAGACTAAGCATAGAAAGAATGAAACGCAAACATATTGTTTTATTATTACCGAATCCAAATCTGACATACTCAGATTTTCTCGGATTATACATCTTGTTGAGAATTTCATACAACAACTTCATCAGCAATGAAAATGTTATCTTTAGCATTTATTATAATGATTTGAATTCCTCATTCTTAAGTGATTTTAACGAGTTCATTTCTGACCAATATTGGTTTGAAGATACAAATATTAAAATAACAGGCATTGCTGCTGGTGTAAAAAATGAGGCTGATAACAGATCGGAGGCATTCATCGACAGCGTTTTAAATCGGGGCTTATCCAACGATGAACTTGAAGATTTGGAGGAAAGTACATTTATAATATCAGAGAATAAGTTTTCGACTTCTGATCCCTTTGAGAACGATGTTAAACAAACGATACATGTTGGATCCAATCGTCGTTTCAATGTTCTGGTAGTACACTATAATCACCTACACAAAAACTTATCCACGCAACATAACTAAATAAATTTGGCTGGCCCATATTTACTATTTATAATGATGATATGATAATATATACGTACTATCTATTTTTTCCGTAATATAGAAGAGTTTAATTTATCATTAGACTTAATAAACTCGTAAAGACTGGTTTTTGTGAAATCGAATGACGGATCAATTGTGCTAAATGAATGATTCAACAAATCTCCAGCTGTCGGACGTTTCTCAGGATCAATTTGAAAACAACAATCCAAGAATTGTTTCCCAGAAGTCGATATCAAAGGATAAACATCTTCAGGAATAGGTGGAGCTGATTTTGCTTTACCAATTTTAAACATAGCCGCAACAACCTCCAAATTAGACCATGGTCTCTTGCCTGCAAACATCTCAAGAACAACACAACCTAATGACCATATATCAACTTTGGCACTATATCCCTGTTTAGTATCAACCATCTCTGGTGCCATCCAAAAAACTGTCCCTCTCATAGTCATATCAGAATTCGAATATATATCCTTTGATTTTTTCGAGATACCAAAATCACTGATTTTGCAAACCCCATCTTGATCTAATAGTAAATTATCAGCTTTCATATCTCTGTGCAATATACCTTTTGAATGAAGGTAAGCCAGACCTTTCAAAACTTGAATATTCAAGTGTCTGATCAATGGTTCGTCGAATCTCCCATACAGCCTTATCAATGATCCTACAGAGCCACCTGCCACATACTCGAGGAACAGACTGTAGATGTTACCCCTAATTTCAGATCCTAAATACTGGACAATATTCAAATGGTCTAAATCTTTCAAGGTAGCCACTTCCGATTTAAGTGCATCAACCATATCCTTCACCATTTGATTTTGAGATGAATATTTAGGCACCTCTACTTGTTTCACCGCCATCATTTCACCTGTGGTCACATTGAATGATAAGTAAACAGCACCAAATGAACCCTTACCTATCATTTCACCTTTGATCCATGCAAACTCCTTGTACTCACCATTTGAATTTTTTGCTTTATTGATCTCAACAAGATTCTTCTCAGTAACTTCCACAATTCTGGTTCCCCACATCTTGGTGTTACGGCGTCTCAGTTTAATCGTATTTTTCCTTGCTTCTCTTGCCTCATGAGCAATAGCTCTAATGGTTCTCGTTCTTCTTGGTAGTTTCGATACACTTTTTCTGTAGCTATCAGAACTCTCAGAATTACTATCTACACCTGATGAAGTAAAAGATCTACCAATTGAGTCAGGGAAACCAGTTTTATCAGGAGTTTTTGATATTGGGCTTTTAGAGTTTGAAATATCTTCAACAACTGGTTTATCAAGATGTGCCCTGGGGAAGAATCTCTCAAGATTTTGATAAACCATTTCGGCAGTGGGACGTAATGTCATCTTTCTTATAGGTTTATCACTATCTTCAATAGAGTAGATCATATCCTCCTCCTCTGAATTGCTTCTGGAGACACTACCAACTTTATTGCCCTCGTCATCACCATTATTAGGCCCCCATAAAATATCCTCTGAAGAATTATCATTATCTTCAGAATCTGACAATTCCGGAACATCATTAAAAGATATAGTGTTTTCTTCAAAGACATCAGCTGCAGATGCTGACGAAACAATTCTTCTTGAATTTCCTCTCTTCAACATCGGAGAAGGTGAGTAAAATATAGAGTTGTTCGAAACACTTGAAGACGATCTGTTTACTCTATTTTTAGTAATATTTTGGAAATTTAATGGTGGTATTGTTTCTTCATCCAATTTTGATTTCCTTTGGGATTCACCCGCACCCTTATAAGGTTGTGGAACCAATACATGGCTTGAGCCTGGTGTATAAGAGGATACCATTTTATCAGAAGATGGGCTTGTTGTTTCTATAGGTGATGATGTATTAGATTTTAACTCAGGTCTTTTCCTGCTCTCCAAAGTTGTTTTCCTTCTAGGACTGTTAGTAGATTGCTGCAAAACCGATTTTTGTGGAGATACATTGATTGGTGGTTTAGGCGCATCCCGCTTAGGAGCTAGTTCAGGGTTAGTGTATGGCGATCTTCTCCTTTTATTGAAATCGATTTCTTTTCCTTCATCTTTCCTTAAAATTTGGAAACTGTTTTTCTGTAAGTCTTCAGACGCTTTTTTCTTTTTATCTGGAAGATACAAACTAAATTGAGGGCTTACTTTTGATCCTAATTTTGATGCATTGACAGAATCTGGTAAATGGTCTTTGACATTCCAATAATTGATTTCTTCAGTATTATTTGTTGTGTTGTTATGGTTGTTACCAGTATCATAAAAGTAGCTAGGTGTTTGCGGATATTGCCTACCAGGTGCAGATGATCTGTCATCAAATGAAGCGATATCAGACGAAGAAGTTACGTTCGATATCTCTTCCGTAGAGTTTAGGATACTACTGGTAATTGATCTAGTTGAGCTTTTCTTTCTTAGTCTCTCTTTTTGTGAAGTTTCCGCAGCGTACATTCCAGATGACGATGTTTTTGCGTGATTCTGATCTTTTAAGTAAAATTTTCTCGACGTATTAAGGAAAAGACTATTCTTAACAGTATCAATCAGTTGGTCCGTGAGTGCGGCCCCTATATCACACCCAAAATCAGTCATATGGATTGTAAAATTATTTCCTGAAATACCCATCTTCTTAGCTAAGTACTCTTTGAATTTTTCAGTACTTGTAGGAATATCAGTGATATTAATGGGGATGAAGTTCGTGTTATCCTTGGTAATTAGAATATAGTCATCAGATTCACCGCTGGTTTTGTTCTTATATGGATAAAACTTCTTTTCAAGCATATATTCTCCATACTGGAAGGCAGTTTTATTGTCCTTGTCTGCCTTCTTAATTTCCCGAGTCTCATGTTCAACAGTTGCTCTTGTAAGTGTTTCAATGCTAGAGCGTGGAATATCAATAGTTTTTCCAGGTGCCTGTCGGTTCGTTTTTTGTCGACTTGAATGGTTTCCAGTACTATTAGAGAAAGAAGGAGTACTTGGACTTATTGTTTGACTTTTTCTCTTTATTTTACCCCATAAAGTGGACTTATCATCCGATTGATTAGCTGAGGGTTTATGACTAGTCATGGTAGACTCATTATTTTTAGCAACATTCGAAGTAGAACTTGATGTATTTTCATGTCGTTTGTTTCCATTTGAGGGGACAGTAGAGATATTTCCGCGCTTATCTTTATCATCTGCACTTGCAAAAATTGCATTTAGGAGTGAGGATTCGGAAGAGCTGCTTTTCTGATGTTTCTTTAATAAACCAGAATAGGTTGGTGAGTTTGATGGTGACAATACTTTTGCAGTGCCTATATCACTTTCAGTAATTGATTGTGGCCTTGAAGGTATATGTAACTTAATATTAGGGTTAGGCTTAGGATTATTGCTATTAGAAACCGAAGGTTGAGGAGCAGAAGAACCAATTAATGAAATAAAACTTCGCCTATAAAGAGAACCAGTACTTTTAGTCTTTTTATGTGATTTTGCAATAGCTTTTTCAGGCGGTCTACTTAATGACGAGATATCATTCCCTAACAGAACTGATTCTGAAGTTGACCTTGATGTTGTTATATCATCTTGAGATTTACTATTTTTATGCCTCATTTTTACACTATCCATTGGTTCAATTTGCATTGATGATATACTGTTGCCACTTTTCTGTCTTGAATGCGAATGAGAAACATTTTTGGCCATTGTTTGTTTCAATAAAGATTGGAACCGATCGTATGATCCATACTTACTAATTGTGAGGTATTTTTCGTATAGTGCAAAATTCTCATAAGCTAGCAATCTTAAAAATTTTTGACCATAAATTTGATACTTTTTAAAAAAGTTTATCCAGTTCTCAGGAAATTCATGATACTTAAACCACGATAATACTCTTTGCATTGTCCATTCTTCTGGATTTGTGGGATCCCATGATAAAATCAATTTATCAAAGGCTAGACTATTACTTCCTCCCGATGATTTCCGTGAGTCTGAACTATTGTTACTGTACAGGCCATCTCCTAACATCGATGGTTTACTAGGAGTTTCCGAAATATCAAATGTCGGAGTTGAAAAACCGGAATTATAGGTATCTGCTGAGTGAGTCGATCCTCTATACGTCATCGAATGGGGGCTTTCAATTGTAGATCCGCGATAAGTAGTTGGTGTCAGGGTCTTACTCGAGTTCTTTGAGCTTAACGGAGTAGACTGACCATTATTATTGTTACTATTATTATTATTACTGTATCCATAAGTTGATCCACTATATTCAGTTGTAGCACTTGAATTTCGTACATGTGTCTTAAAAGAACTTAGAGAAGTAGAAGGAGATGGCTGTGAAATTGTAGAATGCCGTATATTAGACGCTGATCCATTCTTAGAATGCCCATTTGTACCTGCAATTTTCTTTAGGAATGTCATCAGAAAAAAAAAAAAGAAAAAATTAAAACCAAAATAATGGTTTAGAAACCTATTGTCTAACTCAAGGAAATTGTACAAATACTAACTCAGTCCAAAAAACCTTAAAAATGTCAGGAATCAAATGAATAAAATATTAATTGAATTTAGGATGCTAACGTAAAGAATAAAACTCAATAACGAGAAACCAGCTATTAGGCTTGGGTAACGATCAACAATTTGTTATACTATAAGAACTTCTGTTTTGAACCAGAATGCGAGTTCCCTTCACAATAAAGAATATTGCCTATATCAATAATATTTGATCTATTTTGATCTCAAAAAGTTTAAAGAAATTTCTGTTTTCGGCAAGTCTAGCAAAAGAATCGAATAAAGGCAGGAAACATTAAAAAAAAAAAGAATGCTCGTGTCAGGGTTCGAATGGGAATGAATTCATTCTATTAGTATTATAAAACAATAAATTTTACATATAATAGTGAATAAATTAAAGAAGATAATTTATGTACAAGTAATGGAATAACAATAGAAGTAAATCAGTTTAACTTTAGTTCAGAGATTCTTATTACCGTTTGATCGGCTTTATTTACAGCGTGAAGAACTCTCCTGTTTCTTCTTTTAGTCACTTCTCTAACTTGGTAAGCTCTCTTAGTCTTTTCTAGCACAGTAGCCTTGATAGTAAATATGTTTGGGTCTATAGGATTGTCGACTAGTTTATAGTTTCTTGACCCAATGGTGGTAACATCCGTTAAATTCAAAGTATCGCCTACCTCAGCATGTTTCAACTTGAATGGTAAAATTACTTTGTCACCTTTTGTCACGAGGTATGGTCTCTCATGTATCTTAAACACAGCGTATAGCTCATTCGATAATTTTAACGGAGCTAGGTTGTTATATTTACCTGCTGCTTCAGTAGTTACACTTCTGATGGTTGTCTTTGCCAAATTGTTGAACCCACCAACAAAATTGAACTTGGATACAAATTTGAACATATTAATAATCCCACAATGAAGTTCGATATTGTTGTTCTTTGATCAAGTATTTTCTTTTTATCTTTAAAGTTTATATATCCTTTTTATAACTTTCTTTTGTCTCTTCTTCGGTTTTTTCCAACAGGCAAAAAAATAGAGCGACAACCTGTAGTATAAAAACAAAATTTCAAAGTATTGAATAATCAAGTTGAATATTTAATTGTCAACTGAAAACGATTCTAGATAACATATAATTTGCTTAAACATCCTTTATCTATTTATACAATACTAATTATAAAAAAAAAGATAAATAAAATCTGTAAAGTCTATATCAGAACAAGAGAAAAAAATTACTTACGCTAGTAAATTTAACAATGGTAGAAGGACAGGTAAGCAATATTAGTTGCTCTTTGTCTTAGTCTTCAATTGCTTCATAATTTTCTTTCTTTGGGCTAACATGTGTAAGAATAACATTGGAAGACCTGGAATATAGGTTAACATGACAGCAATAAAGAAATACTTACCAAATGCCGAGTATTTGGCCTCAGCAAATGGAAGGGCAGAGTAAATAATTAATAATTCACTAGCCACACCAGTTGGGTACAACACTAGGAATAAATTATACCTTAGGTAAACTAGGAAAGTAGGTGCTCCTCTGGAACTAGTCAAAGTGAAGAAATAAAACATGTATCTGACAATTTCAGTGATAGACCATGCCAATAGTAATGTAATGTAGATTAAATTATGGGCGTTTGGAGCTTCTGGAATATAATAGAAAATACCAATTACAACAACAAGTCTGGAGGACACTTGTGCCAATGTAGTCAGAAGTGGTGATTTAACAATTCCGAACAGAGAATTCACTATTTCAATAATAGCACCACATTGAATGGCTGCAACAATCCTCTTGGTATCGAAAAAGAATTTTGGCTGCCCTACCACAGGATAATATCTTATAACAGAGAAGAGTATATAACCCCAGCCAATGGCAGATAAGAGGTTATACAGAGGCAAATATGAGAATATAGACTTCTTTTGAGCCATTTTTTCTTTTAAATTTCAATATTCAAATTAAGGGAGCCAAAAAACAGTATGAAAAGCACCAAGCAAAAAGGAGAATGGTCTTATACAAAACAAATTGGATCACCGCTTATCGGAATAAGTATTTCTTGTAAGAGAAAGAAACCAATTGCGATGGCTGATGGCCTCTTTGGTTATCTAATTTTTTTATTTTTTTTCAAGTCCAAAAGCCAACCCGGGGGAAAATAACCAAACCACAAAAAAAAACAAAAAAAAAAAAAAAAAAAAAAAAAAAATCATGCACGCACACACCGAACTACACACGTAACGAATGACTATAATATTTATTGTTATATATTGAAATAAAAAAAGAGTGTATAATGATTAAAAGAAATGTGATTAAAGTAATTTTATAAAATTTATAATGATAAAATACATGATTAATATAGGAAATGCAAAAAAAGGAAATGAAACAATGCTAACTACAATTTAATAAGTATTAATAGAAAACAAAACATAACAAAAAAAAGGTTAAGTTAGTTGCAGCTTGGGAATAGGGAATTATCTCCCAATAAAGATGCAACCAAAAAAAGTGAAATATAATATAAGGATATAAATATTTCACTGAAGTGCAAGGTTATATTGTTTTTCCTTTACTTATTATTATTTCTTTTCTTTTTGGAAAACAAACTCCGCCGAATGACAGCATCGTTAAGCACATATTCAATTAACGATGATCATAGTAAAGATCGAAAAAGGCAAATAATAATAATAATAAAGATGAAGAAAAAAAGAAAAAAAGATTAAGGAAATGTATAATAATGACAAGTAAAAAAAAAATTTAACAATTGAGATAAATAGAATCACATAAATGCCTTGGATTGCTAGTAAATAAGGTCAACTGAATACAATAAAGTACCATGTGCAATCAGAAATAGGAATGGCTATGAATTGAAACTTTACTTCCTTAACCGTTTGCATTTAAAATGACGGCATTGGTAAATTTTCCGATTTTCCTCTCAAGACTAGATATCTGATGTCTACTCTAATATATGTTCAATTGTTGGAATAGAAAAGTTTTGATACCCATTTCGGGTGAATGATAATGCAGTTTTCTTCTTTTTTTATTTTATTTATAATGATAATGATGTAATATGGGAATTAAAAGCAGTTTAATTATCTTTGAAGTCACGATTATAGTTAACCATACCCATCAAGCGATCTTGTTCATTTTCATCCCAAGAAAGATTGTCCTTACTATTCGATCTACACAACGAATAGGCACCAAATTCGGAGTCATCATTTGTATCTTCATATGGAGCACCTTCCAACTCTGCCTCACTATCATCACTCAACTCATTTTCATCTTCGTCACTATCTCTCGTCCCCGAAGTACGTGAAAAAAATCCCCCATTATATTGGTCAGAATATAATGGATTATTTGGTTTCGAATAAGATTGCCCATCATCGTTTGGATCAACATAATCATCGTCATCACCATCACCAGCATGTCCGATTTCTTTCATGTTATCCAAATCAAATTGATGTTGAAAAATATTCTTATTATCAAGTTCAGGATTGGAAATTTCTGATGTTTTAGAAAAATTTTTCAAAACAAATGCATTAGAATCTGGTTCCCACGAATTATCATCGGCATCTTCGAACTGTTGGGTGTCTGGTTTGTGAGTTTTTCTTGACGGTTCGTCAGCCTCAGAATCATAAAAATCCTTTCTCAGCTGATCTGACATATATGCACTAAATCTATTATTTGATGAATCAACGTGTGCATTATCTTCTTTGGTATCGATATCTTCTTCATGATCAAGAGGATCCATTACAGAAGCGTTCAGCTCTAATCTAGTTTTCTTCCCGTCGCCATCAATATATTCATAATATCTTGGATTGTCAATATCATTATACTCAGCATAAAGTTCATCTTCCTCTTCCTCCTCATCTCCATCCATTTGGTGGGTACTTGAGAGACTATCATAAATATGTTGATTTTCATATGCTTCATCATCATCATATGCCTCATCATCTTCTTCACCCTCAACATTATCAAATCCACCATGGTTATTCAGGTTGTCATCATCTTGATCATCATCATTCTCAAGGTCATCCAGATCATCACCTACATCACCAAGTATTGTGTTATATTTTTCCCGAAGATCCGCAAGCTCTGTTTCAGCATATTCCTTCCATTTTGGTTCTTGAAGACAATCACTAATGGTTTGTGTAGTAAATGTTATTTTCATTTCATCCAAGTAGGCTTCAAATTTGACTATTTCCTCAGCCATTAGAGTCAGATGTCCCATATAACCTAGACGTAGGATATGCTCCTTTTCATAAACTGCAGATTTTTCATTACCCTTGATTATAAGATCTGTCATGTGGATAGTTTCAAGAAGATCGCTTAATAAAAATCTATTGTAGCCTGTCATGAGAGGGCCATTAAATATTTGTTGGATAATGTCGAAAACAACATTATGCAAGAAGTTATTCCAAACGAAATGGAAAAACATATCTAAAATAACTTGGATTACTCTAGTATCCTGCAAAGCAATCTTCAATTGATCACCAACTGTTGGCTTTTCGCGAAGTTTCTTCTCTGTTTCTTCATCATCTGCAATATTCTCCAAATATTCCTCTTCATTTATATCTTTAGTCTCACTATCTTCTTGTGTTACAACCTTTTCGGCATTGTCTTCTTCAGAGTTGTTAGCATCAAGTTGTAGGCCATTCATCTCGTTTGCGATCTTTTCATCCTCATGAGAACCTTCTGATATTTCATCAGAGGTGTTTCCTACATGGTTATCTACTTCATCTCCAGCAAGCTCTGCTGCTTCTGCCTTTAATATTCTCTCTCTCTCATTATCTCTTTCTTTAACAATATTTTCTCCATTAGGATCATTTAAGAGCGTCATATTTGAGCAATGTAATAACTCTGCTATAAGCTCACAGATTTTAAATCTTTCGAAACCAAGTGGTTCAATTTGACCTTGTGGAGTTTCTAACGGAGGTAGTTCAATATTGGTAAGCATATCAGTGAACTCTGGCATATGAACAGCAAATAACTTCAATAGATGACCTAAATAGATTGGATCCCTATCTGTTGGTGGATGCGTTTGTATAGTTGTGTAGGCAAGCTGAACAAAGTCATAATCAGAGTTGTTCTTTCTAATTAATTCTATAATGATTCCAACCCCGTTACTTAGAGATGACCCAGCCTTTAACATAATCTTAATCAATTTCTCCATCATTGGTGGAGAAACTAATTGTCGTATCAGTTCATTGGGACCAATACTTGATGCAATTTCATTATTACAATTACCACTGATAGTAACGAGAGCTTTGATAAAATCGCCGGCTGATGATTGTGTTGATTTATCATGTTCTGGAGAAAGGAAATCTAATAGTTTAGATATAATGCCTTGGTTCTTCAAAATACGAATAATACCTGTTGGAGCGTCTGGTTTATCAGTTGAGATGACTTTCAGCAGAAAATCCATTAGAGGTGGGTTGTCAATATGTGTCAAAAAGATATCGACCAGATTATCTTGCTTGATAATAAATGACAGAATACCATTTAAATCCATATCCAGTAGTCTTTCATTAATTTTCATGAAATACGTTGAGATTTCTATTGGCAAAGGGGCAGAATATTGCATAATAGACCACAATTTACCTAAGAGATCCTCGTTTTGAATAATGGTTGAAGAAATGGGCCAGACATCAGCTGAAAGCACTTCTGCAGCCATTCTTGCCCTACGCAAATCATCCTCTTCCTCATAGTCCTGGCGAATAGTAACACTCATATCATCTGCATCACTTGAGGATGAATTGCTTCCGTTTTCTCCATCCACATCTTTGTTAGTATCCTTATTGTCTTCTTTTTGACCATCATCTTCTGATTCTGTAAATGTAATGGTTGGCGTAACACTTTTATCTGACAAATCTTCTTCATCATTTTCAGATTTATTCTCAGTAGTGGTACCTCCATTTTCTTCTTCAGCTAGCGCCTCAATGAGATTGCTACACTTCACATAATCTATCAATTTTGAAAGGACTTCAGGATATTTTAGGAAAATCAACAATTTGAAGTTAGAGCACATAAGTTCAGTATAGAGTTCATCATCGTCTAATAGTTCATCCAATACAGCCATATTTGGTTTGTAATTTTTGTACTCTTCCTCAGTAGTCGGAAGTTGCTCTGTTTCCTCTTCCTCCTCATCTTCTTTCTTTTCACTACCAGTATCGCTCTTGTTATCACAATTTTCACTTTCCATTTCCTCCTTAGATTCTTCCCCTTCTTCCTCTTCTTCTTTTATAGCTATTTTTGTGTCCTCAATCTTAACACCGTCATCATCCCCATCTATCTTGATAAAAGCCTTGTTAAGCAAACGAGATAAAGAAGACTCAGAAGAATAATCCGTTCCAAACTTCCAAAAAGACCCGGACATAGTTTACCTATTAATAGAATTAAAATGAAGCCTAATGCTATTATTAATGTTGTTTTTGGGGGCTATGCAAAAAGCAAAAAGAATATTATGATAATTTTTAGTTAGAGTTGAAATTAAAAGATGGTTTATAAATATAACCCACTTAACTTTATTTTCTGATTTATCCAGCTTTGTTTGTTAATAACAGATGAATAAATTTATCAAAAGGTTAATGCAACAAAAAAACAAAATTTTTTCTTATTGATCTAATCAAAGAATAAAACTCCCTATCAATTACTAAAAATATGTTTCGTTTTCACTCTTTCCTATTTCTTATTTGGTCAATACCAAAAATATGAATGAAATGGATATTATTGTGTTCAAAAAAACAACAACACTATTGTTCCTTCTTTGTATATAAAAATACTAGTGTTTTACCAGCGTTCTCTTGTCCTTTTGGTAAATAACAAAGAATTTAACCTAAATTTTGCAATGAGTTTTCATTAAAAATTTTTGGTTTAAAAAGCAAAATAAAAGTTGTTCAAAATTTTGATGAAATTTTTCATTGGGAAAAACCCGAAAGTCGCCTTCGGGTACAAAGCCAAAAAAAAAAAAGCAACGAAAAAAAAATATTAAGCAGGAAAATTTTTGCTTACTCAGATAAATACGTAGAATATCCACAAACCCATAGCCAAAAAGTAAAAAAAAAAAAAAATTTTCATGTTCATAACAACGGTGAACTAACTTTTCTACTTCTCACTATCATAAATACCAGTCAGAATTCACGAAATGCATGTGATGCTAATAGTATTATATAATATTTAATGTTACATTACATTGGTGGTGCTATATCCATGCTATCAATCCAGTCAAACATTGTCTCTAAGACAGAAAGTAGACCACGGTTTGCGTAAGGTAATCCGACGACGTGTGTTCTCAAAAGATCTGTACCGTATTTTTCACTTAGTTTAAATAGTATCTTGACGTTGAACAGTTGGAATTCGTTATAGAATCTGAACTCGTAGGATATCTTCTTGACAAGTAAATCAATTACCACGTCTTGGTTTAATAGCGTTTCAATATTATCTATCGTTTGTATCATATTGAATTTGTCGTCATTCATGTATAGTTCTAGTATTTTGGTGCAGCTGACTATGTCAAATCTGGCGACGATGCTGGTTCTTAGGCATGCAATAGCATCAGACCATTGCCATGTTCTATACATTGTTAGCCCCAACAACTCCCATTCGAGACCACTGTACTTGACATCCTTGTTATTGACTGCGGCTCGTGATATCTTCAAGTCATCATAGATGTTTAGGAACATTTTATCTAACCATCTCTCACATAACCTTTTCTTTCTGAATTGCATTGGCACAGTGCCCTGGGACTCTAGGTTATTGATTGATTTTCCGTCTCCATCATTTACCATTCCTATATACTCCTGTTGCATAACAAAGACTTGTGACCTTTGTTTCATTAGTTCATTCCAACCCAGCGTGCTTATGATTTCCATTATTAAATCATATACCTGCGTTTGAAACCAATTATTCTGTTTCGTAACAGTGTTTCTAGATAACAAGTTAATGTCTGCTACACACTCGACCTCATGTGGTGAAACAAAATTTGTCAAATTAACCGCTTGAGTACCATATATAGGTCCAATTTCGTAAGCTGCATGTTCCCAGATCTCGGGAATATAACCCTTCTCAGTCAAATTATAAGGTAGATATATTCTTCCAAATATAAATTTTTGAAATTCTTCTTGATTCTTCCATTTACTGTTGAGATTATTCAACTCCTTTGAAGTTAACTCACAATTTTCTAACATATTATTGTATATCTTACTACCTGTTCTTCCCAATGGCTTTCTATAATAGTTTGTCATGGATGGATCCATGTAAAGTGTTTCTCGCACATTGTCAATAGTAGGTAGTGGGTGCATAGAATTAATTGCTAATAGAGCCTTATCAAATCTTCCGAGCTTTATATAAACTTTTGTCAACCAGAACCATGATTTGAAAGAGTCCACCGTCATTTCCGTAGACGATTTTATAACATCTAATGCCGTCTCATAATCGTTTGTTCGTTCCAAGAGATATTGTGTTTGTAATATAAGCATTTCAGAAAGGGAGTTCACTATGAATAAGTCGTCGAAATCATGTTTAATTTTATTTTCTGATAGATCAGTTAGTTCTTTAATGCAATCATGAAGTATTAAGATCAAATCATGGTCATGTTCATCGCTTTGTTTCATAACGGCTGCCAAAACCACTTGGTATATAATGCTATTCGGTTTGTCATTTATCATCAACTCTTGTAATTCATTAATAACAAAATTTATGAGCCTGGGTGAAGAAATCGACAAAAATTCTAAAATAGACCTTGTTAAGTAATTGGATATTATTGTAGGTTCCAAAGACATCGTTGAGTCCCAACCACAATCCAAGAAATGTGGCAGATATTTACACAGCAATCCGAGGATATGTTCACATTTACTAATATCATTAGAGCTAGAACCCTGTGTCAATCCCAATAAGGGGTACTCAACCAACCCTGGTAACTTTCTCGCAGTTTCTATATTAGTTATAATGCTTCTTATACAAGCGCTGACAAATGTTTCTTCCCACAGCTGATCACTCAACTGTATTAATGTTGAGCCATTAGAACAGTCCACTGCATTAATCTGGTAATTCTTATCAGTCTCAAACCTTATTCTGACATCGACCTGCGAGAAGAAGTTGGTACAGCAATAAGTTGATATCACTTGTTCCGACGTCTCTTGCTTCAACAATTTCAAGAATGCAATTGCCATTGACTCGTTGGATACGTCTAGTCCAGTTAGGTAGAAGTATTGCCCGGTCTCAATATCCTTGTGGTATGTATCATATGCTGTTATATGTACAAGATCAGGTGGGCCCAGCCCCAATTTCCCCTGTTTTACCAATTTCTTCAAAAGTGAAGTCCGCAATCCCAATGACTCCCCGAATTGTCTCTCCATCACCCTAGGGAACTCTCTTTTATTACCACTTATCTTATCCAACAAGTTAGGGGTACTCCCAATATATTTAGAACTATTATTGTTATTAGCATTGGAATATAAGGGATTGTCACTTAAATCGCTAGGTGACCTGGATCTACCAATTCCATTGGAGTAATTACTTCCAGACTTATGCCTAGAATTACTCACTTCCAAGTTGGGCAGAGTTAAATTGCTATTGTTCCTATTACCTTCAACAGGAATCTCATCTATAGATCTATTTCTTGTATGATTAAGTTTTGTTGGTGTCAAGTACACATTATTATTCTGATCATCCGTCTTTGTCTTCTTTTCCTCTTCTTTCTTCTCTCCCTCTTCTTTCTTCTTTTTTTTCCCACTCCAGAACATATTTACCTCTATCTCTTCAATTCAAAATTCAATTGAATAAATATAGAATATATATAACATACTAGTATTCTAAAAATAATTAAAAACAAATCTGAAAAAATGTTTGAGCCATGAAAATAATTAAACAAAAAATGTAAATATTGAAAATTTCAACCGGGAAAAAAATTGGCAGTAGTAACCCGGCTAAGAAACTATGACACCCACACATCCACAACATCAATAAATAGCAGACCACACGAATTGGTCATATGCTGGTTAGTACGACATCACGGAATGATCAGCTGGTATATAATAGAATACGAACTAGCATATGCCATGACATAACTTATAACGAAATGAATATATATAGGGGAGAGTGGGGGTGAGAGAGCAGGTTCAGAAAAAAAAAAAGAAAGCAGGGAAGAAAACGAACCCGAAACGCTCTCTATCTGCCGATCTGTCGTTCGCTATGAAAGAAAGAGAGAGAGAGCGTGTGTGCGTAAGAAATAGTGCAGGGATGTCCCACATTACGGGAACATTACAAATGACACCCCTTGTCTGTGATCCCCATGCACACAGATTACACTTTTATTTTTTTTTTGGTTGCAGAAACACCAGCACCAAAACTCGAGATAGCAAGCAAAGACAGCAAGCAAGCTAAGCAAAGGCAGCATATAACAATCCACACGGCGCACCACAAGAGAAAGCCACAGTTTTTTTTGTTTTTGATTAATATTTTTGCAAAAAGTGAAATTTTTTTTTTTTCATTGAGAAGGAAATTAATTTTTTTTTTTAAATTTTCTGATAGTGCAACAGATTGTCTCTTTAACTATCGTACACTAATTTAAAAAAATCCTACCCACTACTAATTTCTACTACCCCTACTTGTATTAGAGTACTACTGCAACGGTATTCAGCGATGCCCTTGCATTTTTATGAAAAATTTTTAATAGGGAGAGAGCAAGCAGACGACACAGTATATATTGATTCATAACATCTACATCACAGTCTCTATCCCTGTCAATAATTGTTACTCTCTTTATATATCTTGAATGTTTAAGTAAAAAAAGTAAGTAATTGAACAAAAAAAAAAATAAAAAGAAGTAGAATACGAAATGGGTCTATTGTCGTTGGGTACACCGTTGCCCTGGGAGGAGTCGAGGAATTACAGTGAGCACATAAGGACTCAGGGTGTTGAGCAGTTGCTGTATATCTTCAAAAGTGCTTGGGATAGAGAGAATGACCCGTTGTTGTGGGGTGATGAGGTTGAATACATGATGGTGGAGTTGGACGAACTTAATCAGAATGCGATGTTAGATGTAGTTCATGATAGAATTCTTGATGAACTAAATGAACAGGACCTGGAGTTGTGTAAAGTTAATGATTTGAAATTCCACCCAGAGTACGGTAGGTTTATGCTGGAGGCAACTCCTCAGAACGCCTATCCGGGCTATGTTGATGACTATGTCGAGTATAACATGAAGCAAAGAAGACTTGTCGCCGAGTATAAGTTGCAGCAGTATGCACAAGAGGAAGGTGCGGTCAATAGGCTGGTTCCCTTGACCTTGACCGCCTTTCCAAGAATGGGATGTCCAGATTTCCTAAATATTGATAACCCTTGGGATCACAAGAACACCGCCTCTAGGTCTCTATTCTTGCCAGATGAAGTGATCAACAGACACGCCAGATTCCCAAACTTGACCTCCAGTATTAGAACTAGACGTGGGGAAAAAGTATGCATAAATATTCCTATCCTAAAGGACAAGAATACTCCAGAGGTAGATGATTCTATTAAACCAAGAGACTGGTTCGTACCAGAGGATAAAGAATCACGTCTTGCGTCTAAACCTGGACACATATACATGGACGCCATGGGATTTGGTATGGGTTGTTCTTGTTTGCAAATGACTTACCAGGCACCAAATATAGAGAAGGCCAGATTTTTATACGACACATTAGTCAATTTAGCGCCAGTTTTCTTGGCTACATCAGCTGCCACTCCTGGTTTCAAAGGTTGGTTAGCGGACCAAGATGTGCGTTGGAACGTTATATCCGGTGCTGTGGATGATAGAACTTCACAGGAACGTAGTGTCGCTCCTTTGCTACCAGAACATAACATTGACGGCTTTGGTGGTATTTTAAAAGAGAACAGAAAGAAAGTACAAAGAATACCGAAATCAAGATACAGTGTTGTAGACTTGTATCTAGGTGGTACTAGAAATAAGTTTTTCAATAGAAATTATAATGATACCGATGTTCCAGTTAATGAAAAGGTACTAAAGAGATTGTTAGAAAACGAAACATTTCCTCTAGATTATGATCTTGCGAAGCACTTTGCTCATTTGTACATCAGAGATCCAATTTCTACTTTTGAAGAGCTTCTCGACCAAGACAACAAGACATCCACAAACCATTTTGAAAACATTCAAAGTACAAACTGGCAAACTCTAAGATTCAAACCACCTACCCAGGCTGCTACTCCTGATAACAGAAATGTCCCTGGTTGGAGAGTCGAGTTCAGACCTCTTGATATTCAATTATTAGATTTCGAGAACGCTGCTTACTCTAACATGATGTACATGATTGTTGAAAGCGTCCTGACATTCACTGATAAATTCAACCCATACATTCCCATGTCTGAAGTATGGGAGAATATGAATAGAGCACACCATAGAAATGCTGTCCTAGAAGAGAAATTCTACTGGAGAAACACATTCAACCCAACTGTCCATTACGAGGTTGGCGAAGAAACCACTGAAATGAACATTAACGACATCTTCCATAGCACCACTAATGGTATTTTCAATACATTTATTAACCCAATCTTAAAACATAGAAATATTATTCAAAAGAGCTGGACTGAATTGAAGGATCAACCAAAACAGAAAAGACTTTACTACTACTTCAAATTAATTTCTGATAGAGCCAGTGGTAAGATTCCAACTGCCGCCAAATTTTTGAAAGACTTCATCATTAATCATCCGGATTATAGACAGGATTCTAAAATTTCTAAAAAAATTAACTTCGACCTCGTAGAAATGTGCGACAGAATCACTCATTTGGACAACAGTAGAGGAGAAGTTACTCAGTATTTGGGATCTGAGTTGACTGAATTTTTGTTAAGTAATAAATTATCTTATGAGGACTAAATAATTTAAAATGAACGAATAGATTGTTTTTTTATTTTTTTTTTCTTTTCTTCTTTTTTTTCTCTTTTCTATACACAGTACGCCTTGATATTCTTAAGAAAATGAATATTAATATTGAAAATGATTAAGCTCTTATACCTATCTACAGTTATCAGCAATTATTTACAACTTTTTACAAGGAGGATAGAATCTCTTTTATTCTATCAGTAGTGACCTTATTCATACCAGAATAATCCATATTTAATTCACCTCGTCCCTTGGTGAGACTTCTTAGTTTATTAGAGTACATTACCATCTCCTTCAATGGACAAACGGCATTAATGATTTTCATCGGATTGTTATTGATATTGGCCATGTTTAATGTCGAATCTTCAGGGAAATACATACTATCGACAATTTGTTTTAGTTCCTCATTATTATCTGATGATATTAGCGAATCATCCTCAACTGATGTGATAGTTGCATTTCTAGCACTATTCAAATCCTGTATCACAGTACCCATATCATTTTGAGGCACTGCTAATCGGACATTCATAACAGGTTCTAAAACACTAAAAGACTCATTCGGAAGACTCTTTAAGGAGTCATGGATCAGTTTAAGAATGATTTCTAGGATTTCAGAGGGGTTCTCAACATCAATGGGAAAATCCCAATCAGAATTAAGCCTAACTGCACAAGAAAACAATGGTAAGTGTGTATGTCTACCACCGTTTTGAAGTGCAGCCATGGAACTTGACAATAATGTGTTGATGAAACCTTTAATGCTTATTTGGTGGAGCCATTCTGAACTTGTTAATCTCTTCTGCAATCCATCGATAATTAAATAGTTTTCATCATTCCCTATTGAGAAACAGGAAGAACCCATACTTTCAATGTGGTCAATATCATTAGCAACAAAAGGTTCAACATTGATTGAAAATTTAGTCCCGTTTCCATTATCAAATGTGGATATTTTTGAGGCATGCTCTAATGTCTCCTTATAGGAGACCATAATTTTACCAAATTCAACAGGTGCATGGAATTCATTTAATAGTTTGTATTTTGCAATTTCAAGATGTAATTCACCCATACCATTCAAAGACGTCAAACCCGATTCGTCATCCTTAACAACATGTAAACTAGGATCTTCAATAGTTAATGCATTTAAAGAATCTTCAATAATCTTTTTGTTACCTAGTGACCTAGGCTCAACAGTTACACTGAATACTGGAGCCGGTGTATGTATAGGATTTACCTTGAGTTGTAATTCTTTATCTCCAAACGACTTTAAGCCGTCCTTTTTCATGGAATGTGAAATTATAGTGTCACCAGTCTTAACCTTATTTGCTATAGTAGTACCAGTCAAAACACCGATTTGGCCGGCAGACAAATTTTTGACATCCTGAGGTCGGTCAGCTTGCATAATAACTAGTTTACCAAGCTTAAATTTTTCACCAGTACTGGTATTAAAGACAGTACTCCCACTTGCTAACGTACCAGAATACACTCTAACAAACACCATAAGACCCCTAATCGCATCTGTAATAACTTTAAAAGCTAAAGCAACACATAATTGATTTTGGTTGTTAATCAATGCACCGACTTTGGGGTCATATTTGATTGGTATCTTCTGATTTATTTCAGGTAGTTTAGCCTCCAATGGAGACGGCAAATACTGTACAATACTATCTAGCAGTGGTTGTACACCGATATGACGGAACGAAGAACCAGATAAAACTGGTGTTATATCATTACTAATGGTTAATCTCCTAATTGAATCATTTAAAACTTTTTCAGATACCTTCATAGCATCACCTTGGGCTTCACCCTCTAAAAACTGATCAATGAAAATTTCATCTAGTTCACCTAAAGTTTCAACCATTGATTCCCTAACCTTCATGGCTTCTGTATAAGGTCTGCTATCTTTGAGATTGTTTAATTCAATTACCTCAATTGCCATGGGATCATTTTTATCAACATCCCATTTCAATAACTTCATATTTATCACATCAATCACGCCAACAAACTGCGGATCCCCCTGTGAATCAGTTTCAAAATAAGGGAAATTCACCAACACGGTCCTAGTTTTCATCTTATGCGTTAACTCTTTCAACGTCCTACTGAAACCAGCACCAACTCTATCCATCTTGTTGATATAACAAATCTTTGGAATTCCACGAGAGTGCCTCCAAAGTTTCTCACTTTGAGCCTCTACACCGGCAACACCATCAAGTATCAGCACAGCACCATCCAGCACTTTCAAGGACCTAATTACCTCAAATATGAAATCCGCATGTCCCGGTGTATCGATAAGATTGATGGTCTGTGTTTTCTGGTGCTCAAAGGGATCATGCCATTGGAAAGATATAGCAGCACTCTGTATGGTTATACCACGCTCCCTTTCCTGTGGTAAAAAATCAGTAACGGTGTCACCAGTATCTACGTCTCCAATAGACTTGGTTTTACCAGCACAGAACAGCATCCGTTCCGTAGTGGTGGTCTTACCGGCATCGATATGCGCAATAATACCAATATTACGAAATTTCTGTATCGCCGAATTCAAATTCCGACTCGAAAGAGTACTGTTATGTCGTAAAAACCGAAAGAATAGCATCCTCCCCAAAACTTGTTTCTCTTGGGCTGACTCAATTCCTCAGACAGAGAAAAAAAAAACCTTAAATTCCAATATACAACTTTACGCACCTCGAGAAACGTAGTTTTTTTTTCAATTTCAAAGAACTTTTGTTGGTTTTTCTTCGCTTGGACCCTGACAGCATGCAGACAAAAAAAAAATTGATATACGGTTTTGCTACGCATCCACACAATGTGACGTACAACCATTGAGATTCAATACAAGACGCAGTGAAAGGATGTACAGAAAGATTCGAAGAATCTTCCACATAATAAAAAAAAAATAAGAAGCATGCAAATATGTACGGCTGTCTCTTTGTGCGGGGGAAAACGGCATTGTCTTTTTTTTTTTTTTGGGATTGTTGCGCACTTGATACACACAGTTGGTGAAAAAAAAGAAGCTTGAAGGGAGCAGCCATTAGTATAAAAAGCAAAAAGAAAAAAAGAAAGAAAGAAGACGAAAAGAAAACAAGGGAGTTTTTTCTTTAAATTTCTTCAAGGTCATTATCAGGGATACGTTTTGACAAATAAACAAAAAAGCCAGGAACTTTAGTAAAATCTAAAGGTTTACATAGGATATTAAATAATAAGCTCTTCAAGTCTATAAATAGAAAGGTTAAATTATCGGGAATAACATAAAAATTTAAAAATTTTAGAAAAAAAAAAAAGAATGGGGTCCGGAAGAAAAGTGCACAAACCGATGGTGAAGGCTTGTGAATTTTGCCATGATAAACATTTACACTGTGATACAGGTAGGCCGTGTCAGAACTGTTTGAAAAGAAATAACATTTGCAAAGAAAAGCCCCGGAAATCAAAGAGGAAGGGCTCGGAGTCTGAAGCACCTATGTATAATACGGATATTAATTTTACACAGGATACACAACCACCCTTCTCACTAGAGAGTCAGTCCGAGAACACTGGTAATGAAATGAATTTTACGTCTAACCTGTTGAACCAGTATGGGAGAAGTGCCAGTTCAGAGCTGCGACAACAGCAACAACAACTAGAACCTAAAGTAAGCCCTCAAAATACTGATGAGAGCAATAATATTGAGTTTGATAGTGCGTGGGCGAATAACGAGTATTTGAAACTTGATGAATTGACCAAGAACGGGCCACAACCAAATTTGGGGTCGTATCCCAACTCTTTAACCGAGGTATTCGACGAAAGCAAAGGAATAGAGGAATTACCACTTTCTGTAAAACCTACAGACCCACTGAGAGTTGACACCGCGTTAAATCTATCACAGTTTTTGAATCTAGGGAAACCACTGTATAAGAGCCAATCAAGACCGTACATATCTTTGGATATGAACGGTCTAGGTAATGGAAATGACCAAACACAGTCACTTGAGAGTGGGTTGCCACCTAATTTGGCGATGGGATTCCCTTCTGCAAGAAACAATAGTATTATCAGTGATTATGCCAATAATAATTTCTCTACTGCGAACTCTATTGAAACAGAATATTTACCTGCATCGAAAGGTTCTCCTATGATTTCAAACCAATCACAATCAGTTCAATACCAATCCCCAAATATTCAATATCATACAACAACGATGGATCAACAAACGTCATCAGCAACAACTATAGATGAGAATAGCTATATTAAACCGGATGATAGTAGACAATTTCCGCTACAAAAGGATTCTCCTCAGCAGGTATCTCCAAATGACCGTACGGTGACTCCACTGGCAGTGCCTCCGATTGATAAGGGAAATACCCAAATTCCTGCTGACACAGAACACCCTGTAAAGCTTGGATCACATAAGAGGAAGAGGGATAGTACATCTCATAAACACCATAGCGACATAACCCCATACAGATTCAGACAACTTGTGAAAACACCTCTTGAATTATTCGAGAAACAATATTTGATCAAACCTCATAACTATAGATATGCCTATAAAAAATTGTTAGAGCAATTGGAAAGAATATTTTTGACAGATAGTAACACAAAGAGAAGAGGGCAACTACAAGCTATAGTGAAGTGTATTCTTGAAGATTATGTTCCAACATTTATCACATTGACGTCAAATATGATCGATTCCGATCTATATTTACAAGAGTTGACACTACAGAGAACATTACTTGAGTTGGAAAGTATGGCTAAGTTAGTAAACTGTTCACCAATTTGTATTTGGAGAAGATCTGGAGAATTGTGTTACGTTAGTGAAGAGTTCTTACAGCTGACTGGGTTCAAGAAGAAAGAGTTGTTGGCACATAGAAGATTTATATTTGAGTTTTTGGATCCTACCAGCATCGTCAACTATTTCACAAATTTCCATGAATACTTGGCTTTTGGTTCCAAAACTCAAACAACTAGTAATATCTCTTTAATCAAACAAGGCTTGCTAGTTAATGGTCAAGTTAAATTTACTGGTAACCCTATTATTGCCGCTGGACCAACTTGTGGCACTAATACAGATGCTATTTTTGACGAATGCCATTTATTATTGAATAATGGCTACTATTTAAAATGTGCTTCCTGCTGGACAGTTAAGAGAGACAGTTTTAATATACCGTTACTAATAATGGGTCAATTTTTACCTGTATTTGAGAATCAATGAAATTACTTACTAAAGCCACAAAAATTGATCCCATTTAGTCATTCCTATACCTAACTTTATGTTTTTTATTTATTTTCTTTTTTTTGTTTAATTAAAGTAATTATGCATTTCATTTCTTAACTAATATCGTAGGTGTAATATTATAAAAACTATGACTTTATATTTATTGAATATCATTTATCTACAAGTAAGTTTAACCTATAAAAAAGAAGCCCTAAAAAATTGAAACCTACTCGGTCTCCCAGCATTGGTCATTGAAAACCCTCAAATACGGGTAACTGTAAAAATAAAGTATTTTTGGACGAATATGAAAAAATTTTTCCATCAGTTCAGATTTTCATGTCAGTATAAATACTTCAACGATTAAGTAAAGACTTTAAAATATTCTTTCCTGTTTACTATTATAATTTCTTTTTTTTCCCTTTCATAAAAAGAAACCAATCATCAGTAGTGGTTAATACTATCTCAAGATAATATTAATTACATACATATTCATAGGAACCATATGGTGGTATTTATTTGGATCCTCAAAGCTGGATTGTATTGATTAAAATGTTCTTCATTTTTTTCAATGCGGCTCGGTGGAGTTAATACTGGGATTTGAATTTATATCATCTACATCATCAACCCAATAGCTGAATGTGTATTGACTACCTCCAAACAAGGTAGGCACAATACTCATTTCGTTTCTGGTTTCTTAGATCAAATATGTCTATGAGGGGGTGCTTTCTATTAACTTTCAAAAATGAAAGTAGGGAAGTAAGTACATGTTTTTTCCAGAGGTCTGTATAATGCAGACTGAGAGTTTGGATTTCCGTCGTGTCTCCGCCTTCATGGTCAAACAATTTTTTTTTTCTTTCTAATGTTTTTATGTTCACTATATACTAAAAATTCATCTCTTGTGGGTTCTATCACGTAGTAATTCTATAATTCCCATAAGTAGAAACCTCTTGAATACTGTCATCAGATATGAAGCGTTAGGGTTCTGTTGTTTACAACCCTATAATAAATTAGGGCTGCCCTCAACTGAGATACCAAAACGACGTGGGACATCCCACGTTTTTGTTAAGATCCCACACCCACGGAAGGGGATGTTCATCCCACGTAAAATTGATTAGCTCATCCCTTACTAATTTCTCTGCAAGCTTTTCTTAGATGAGATTTTTTGTTTATAAAAAATACTGTCAAGAACTCGCAGGTTATGTAGAACCTTTAAGTTCCCATTGTTTATCTAGCATTGACATAGAAACTAACGTGGTAATTGCACCAAGATATCGGGATTCACAGTATGAACGAGAAAAAATTCAATTAAAGAATGGGACCCTTTAATTTTGCGATGCCCTTGGGATTTAATTAATCTATTAATTCGATACTTTGTAGTGTATATTTTCTCAACAGAAGGTTCAATCTAAGGCATATGTAATTATACAGAAGGGATTGCATATGCCTTTATTTTTTTTTTCTTTTTTTCCCTATAATTCGTATCTCTGGTTTATCCAAGGGGAGGGATTTTAATTTCTTACTATTCTGCAAAGATAGATTCACGATCAATTGACGTGGGATAAGAATAAGCATTTATCCCACGCCGATGATCATATAATACATTTTGACACTTTATATATAAACTTGTACAATATTGATTAATTATTCCTCATCAATTATCAAATTGTAATATAAAATCAAAAAGAAAAGGGAAAAAAGAACTTATGTATATTAAAAATGTCTATATCTCTAGGTGCAGTGATATGGTCATCTGTGAAACCAATTATCAAAATTTATTTGATTATAGGTACAGGGTTTTTGCTGGCAAAAATGGGTATCTTAACTGCAGAAGCTACCAAAACCATATCTAATATTGTATTAACGGTGCTCTTACCTAGTCTTTCATTTAATAAAATTGTTTCTGAAATTGAGGATCAGGACATTAAAATGGTCGGTATTATATGTCTTTCATCAGTACTAATTTTTGGTACAGGTTTATTTTTTGCATGGGTCGTTAGTAAAACTCTGCCGGTACCGAAGCAATGGCGAGGTGGTATTCTTGCGGGTGGTATGTTCCCTAACATTAGTGATTTACCAATTGCTTATTTGCAAACTATGGACCAAGGTTTCATATTTACTGAAAAGGAAGGTGAAAAGGGTGTTGCAAATGTGATCATTTTCCTTGCAATGTTTTTATTCTGTGTGTTTAACCTAGGTGGATTCAGACTCATTGAAATGGACTTTAAATACCTTGATGAGGAAAGTGCTTATTTAGAAAATGAATCATCAATATCAAATTCAGATAATGATTCATCAGAAGAGAAAGACCAGTACGGTGATTCCAATGGAACTGGTAGCGGTAATGTTGTAATTGAACAGCATGAAGCTAACAGTGAGAATTTCGCTAAAAGTCAGTCATCTGGAAATTCATTAGATACAACTTCGGAAGCAGGAGATTTGTCATTAATAAGTACACCAGACTCTGATGAACCTAGTGTTGAAAATACTACAGAAGCTAGCATGAAAAACCTACCTACAAGGATTCATCAACCCGTTGCACTGGGTCCGGATAAACAACCCAGAAGGAGTATATCCAGATTAAGTTTTGCCAATAGACGAACAAGCTCATCAAATAGTTCCATGAATAGAGGTTCCTTGAAACCCCAAACAATGAATGATTTAATTCGTGAGTATTCAAATGTTGATCAATATGGGAATCGTTTAGATGCGATCAATGAAATTCAAAACCAAAATGACAACGAAAGAACTCCAACCAATCTAACCGCTATGGATAGAATCAGAAATTCAGATCTGACAAGAATGATTACTTCTGAAACAAATATTTCTAAAAAGGATATAGATAATTCTGGTAAACGTCTTCCAAAGTGGTTGCATCAAAAATTACCACTAACTAAATTTATTGTATTCTTTTTAAAAAACTGTTTAAGGCCATGTTCAATGGCTGTCATTTTGGCCTTGACTATAGCTTTTATTCCATGGGTAAAAGCTCTATTTGTTACGTCAGATAATACTCCACATATCAGACAGGCACCTGATCATCAACCGGCATTAAGTTTCATAATGGATTTTACATCGTACGTCGGTGCGGCATCTGTTCCATTCGGCTTACTCTTACTAGGAGGTACTTTAGGGAGATTAAAGATTGGAAAACTATATCCTGGTTTTTGGAAGGCTGCATTTGTTCTTGTTTTTTTGAGACAATGTATCATGCCAATTTTTGGTGTTCTGTGGTGTGATAGACTGGTAAAGGCTGGATGGGTTACTTGGGAAAAAGACAAGATGTTGCTATTTGTTATAGCTATCAGTTGGAATTTACCTACAATGACAACATTAATTTATTTCACTGCTAGTTATACACCCGCTGATATGAAATTTCCTATCCAGATGGAGTGCACTTCCTTCTTTTTAATGATACAATATCCATTGATGGTTGTGAGTCTTCCTTTTCTAGTAACTTACTTTCTAAAGGTCCAAATGAAAGTTTAATTTGAAACAATATAATTTGATTGGACTTTGCGCTCTTAGAGACTTTTAATTATGTTGTCTCATTTTTGAAGCTTCGAAAAGACTGTCCCAGTTTTGTTTTGTTTTGCATTTGGTCTTGAATATAAATAATCTGCATTTGTAAAGTTCATAGAACTGTGTAAAGATATACTTAAATATATCTTGCTTACGTAACATTCCAATTTTGGGTAGCTATAAACAAGAATACATATGTATGTATAGATATTTGTGTGCAGATGTATTAGGTTAAATGATAATTAAAAAAGAATGTTTTGCTTTTTGTTGCTGTTGTTTTAGTTAAATGACTAGTATAGATATATTATGAAACCATTATAATAAACTACAACCTTTCTAGATAATAAATCCCAAAAAAATATTCTAGTTTATTTTCTATGGGACATAATAATATTGTTATAATGGTCATCTATTTCAACATATTTCTAGATATTATCATTGTTATTGAAATTATTCTAGATATTAATAAATACTATCACCTCAACTTTTTTCAAACTCAGATAAGAGATACATGGACATATTTTCACCATAGTTTATACCAAATTGTGCATCTATAGGTAAGTCATCATTTATCCATCTTCTAAACAAAATATTTCTTTCTTTAGACCAATTATCTGATCCAGTCACTGAAGAGTCCTTTGAATTTCTCACCTGTACGAAAGCGCACAAGTCTAATATGACACCATGTCTTTCAAGGAGTGTAGATGTCACTAATGCTGTAATATTAGCATATTTCGAAATTAGACGTTCCTTACATTTGATCAAACAAACTAAGAGACCACCCATTTTAGCAATATAACAGCTACCAATACATGAACTAGCATCTTTCACGCTTCTTTCGAGGTCAACGACAAAATGCGTCAGTCCCAAAAATTCAATTGTACCATTGATGGTACCTAAGACAAACAGTTCCTTTTTTATACTTAATACACCATTCTGATCAACAAAAGGAACTTCTTTGATGAAACCAAAATCACCAGTTCTCAGATATGTTAACCCTTTATCCGCTTTTCCTTTTAGCTTTGTGCTAAATTGCTCAGTAATAAAGGAATCCTTTTTTAATTTGGAATCGCAAACATAATAGCCATGAACATTTCCTTCAGAGCAACACCAAATTTCACCATATTCACCATCAATACATGGTAATTGTGTTTCCGGATTCACAATAGTAACATCGGTACAAACAGGTACTGAGCCAGAACTTTGAATTCGTATGCATCCTTCATTGCTAACTTCTTCAGGAGATATCTCATCAATGATACCTTCTCGTAATGCAGTTGGGTCTAAATATAATTCCTTTGCAGGATCATCACCTCCAGATTGCATAGAAACAAAAGGATTAAACTGATGCTGATATATATACTTAATCTGACTTTGGTTGATCATGATATTAGGAAATCTTTTTAAAAGATTTTCCACAGCATAACTGTTGGGTCTACCATCAAAAGGTACCATAATATTTGAGATATTTCTTAGGAAGTCAGGTCTTAATATTGATGATTGATAATTGGAATTTTTCTTTGTGCTAGGAATGACCTTTTTTGAGTTGTCCAGAATATTGCTAGCTTTATCCATAATTGTATAGAGACTTGTCAAGGGTAAGTAAATTTCCCTGATGCTTAAGTTTTGAAGCCCAAGCAAGAAGTCACTAGCATCGGACTTAATATCCTCTAAATTGAACAGGTTAGTAGAACAACCAACAAATATACCCAACAAGTTGTTTATCAAAAATCCTAGGATTGAAGTGTTATACGACACAGAAAATATACTCCTATCATTGGTTAGTTTTATTGTCTCTTTCACAATCTTACAAGTATTCAAGAAAGTTGAGTGATTCATAGTTGAATGGATATTCTTTTTAATGTCTCCATCAAGATCAACCCAAACAAAACAGGGGGTGGAAATTAAATTCTTTTTACCTTTTAGGCTGAATTTTTCCTTTAATAATTTTTTGAACATAGACAAAGTTAGGTTGTTCTTCTTTTTGACCTTTGAAAAAACAGTGATTTTAGGTAAGATGTTTTTATATCTTTTTAAGATTTTCGAAACAGTTGGATTGGAATCTAGTACTGAGAATGATTTAGCATCAGTGAAAATTCTTTTGACCTTGTAACCCTTGATAACATTAATGAATGTGTCAATATATTTATTAATATTATCGGCTGTAAGTACGGGCATTGGGATTACTACCAGATTACAATAAAAACAAGCTATGGTCATTGCGACATATTCAACTGAATTTTCGCACATGATAATTACACAATCCATAGCTTTTAATGGTGTTTTGGAGACAGCAATTTTTTTCAAAAAGGAGGCACATATAATTTCGAAAGTTTTCCATGACACTTTTTTGTGAATGTTGTTACTATTAGCATTGCTATTTGTAGACTTTGCAGAGCTTCCTCCATCATTAAATGCTAAATCATTAGGAAATTTGGAAATACGATATTCTAGAATATCTAGAATCGTATTAAAGTCTTTCATCTTTTTGCCAGTTCTATTGTCAGTAGAATATTCAACGAAATCGATTCCTGAAGCTTGCCATAGTGGCGATTTAGAAACTAAGTAATCTTGAGAGTTATTGTTACCAAGCTCAGTTAGAGCTTTGTTTCTCAACTTGGACAAATGCTCAGAAAAAATACTTTCATTATAGTAAGAAGAATGTGGAATAAAATCTAGTATGACATTATCAAATTGGAATTTGATAAATTGGGCATCTAGCTTGCCACTATAAAACTGCTTTACGACAGTACTTGTGGCAAGTTCAAGGGAGCAATATCTTCTTGGTAATGTGTTTCTTGGAACTACAAGAATGCACATTGGTTGTATCTTGTGGAAAATCCATAATATACGATATATTTGATCAGTTAGTTCATTCATTTTTTTCTCTATTTCGTACTTTTGTCTAGTCGATGCTATTAGTAACCTACTATCGTTTTCTGAAGTATCTCTACGAGAATCTCTTGCTAATGAACTCTCCACAACTAATACAAGAAAATGTTCTTCCTTGTGATGATTAAGTTCAAACGCAACTGCCTCAAATATAGTATTTACCGTCCTGACCAGCGTTTCGGATATTTGTTGTAGATAGTGGGACTCAACAGCTCTTTTTATTTGTTTCTGATTTAGTTCTATCTCCTTAATAGTCTCGACAGATTGAGATATTGCTTGTGAATCCACGCTAGTTCTTGAGCTACTATGTTTATGTTGCTTTGCTTTAGAAAGGTCTGATGTATGTGCCCAATTAGGTAGCCTAATAAGTTTATTCTGAAGAAACATATCCTCCACTAATGATAATATGTATATTTTCCCATTAAAAACAAAACCAATTAATTTTGTTCTTAAGAATTTAACATTCCTTGGGCATATATTGAATATGGTTTCAACCCTCTCCATTGAATCTTTAAAGTCACCATCTATACCCCCTGCTTCATTTTTTGCCATTGCAAACATTTTATTATAGTTTAATTTAGCCCTGAATACAAACTCATTAATTCTATCAAGGTCATAGAATTCGTCTGTAAGGAAATCTGAAGAGACCCAAATTTCACCTACAGTTAAATCATCTACTAGGGTACTGTCATCTGGATTAACAACACATAGCATGCTTCCCGGGATAGGGAATCCGAACGACTCAATTTTTAGATAGTCTCTGAATGATGATGATGAATTTATCATTGCGGTAATACTGGGTTCGATAGTGTTCTTCTTCAGTCTCTCACGATTGACATATAAATCATCTTGTAATCTTAACTTTGTATTATGAATTGGAAAATTTTCCAAGTTACCTATTTGATCTTTTAATGAGAAAAACACACCGCCAAAATCTGATAAAGTTAGAATTGGTGAATAGCACATTGAGGCATCGATACATCCTAAATTCTTTAACCATTTATGGATGACCATATCCGTAACTTCGGTATCTATAGTGGTACAAGACGTCAGACAATATTTAATACAGCTAAAATCAATTTTGTGCTTTTTTGAAAGTGTTAGTTCAGGGTTTTCTAAATAATTAATAACAACTTGTTTGAGTTGTAATTGATCATTGAGAAGTATATCTGCACGATATTTATCGATAAGGTGTTCATATCCACCAGGATTTTGTAGAATTTGACTGTCAACTGAAATAAGAAGATTACCTGAAAAGACATTGAATAGAAAACCAAATATAAGACCAGTTGACCTTGTGGGATCCAAACTATTTAACTGAACAAATCTATCTGCAGTACTAGTTATATTGAATTGTCTTGCTTTTAAAGGTGTTATCACATTAGTTTTTTTCTTCCAGTGAGGCATCGTTCTGGAGTTTAAGATTTTCGCAAATGTACCGAATTGATTCATTAGCACTTTATGTTTCATAACAACACCTGAAAGCCGACCAAGTGGGGTTCTTGTAAATTCAATATACATAACATTTGGTGTTTCAAAAATTGGTGTCTTCTTTTTAGCTTTAGAATAAACACCCAAATCATCCGTTTTTATAAACTTAACACTATTGAAGACTTCACTCTTCACTAATTTGACTTTGTTATGATTTGTAGTAGAATGTAAATTATCCAATTGTTTGTGGCAATTATTTGATATTAGAACAAGCTTTGAGCCAGTTATTTTAATGATTTCTAGAATGTCGCTCAGAGGATATGTCTGGAAGGAAATAGGGACAGCAACCATACCAGCAATAAAACAACCCATTAATGCTACACAAAATTCGACTGTGTCTTCCATGTTATACCAGAGTAATACTTTATCCATTTTATAAATACGTTCTTTGCTCAATTCATGAGCAACTTTCTCGGCTCTAAGATATAATTTATCCCATGTAATAAATGTTTCTTTACCTTTTATATTAATACTAATTATTGCTGTCTGTCCTGAAAATAGTTCGAATCTTCTCCTTAAAATAGCTGGTAGGGACTCCTGCATTAGTAGATCAACGTCTTTGTTTTCTGGTTCATCATGAGTAGGTTTTCTCGGTAACAATGGGATCATTGGGTTATATGGACTGCTTCTTTCTGCCCCACTGAGACTTGAATTTTCGGTTGAAGAGGTCAGAGAGTATTGTGATTTCTTCTTGAATTTAGCTGGAGAACTTGATATTATGCTATTTCTTGAGGAGGAATTTAATGTAGTGACCCTGTATACGGAACTATGTCGTATCGAAGAAAGTGACGAAGGAATTTTTGTAGAGTCTCTTGTATCTCGGAATCCTGCATCATTGGCACTAGAAGATCGAAGATGAGACCTGTAATTTATCGGTCTTTTTTCCTTTATTGGGGTATCATATTCACCGTAGTCACTAAACCCTGGAGACGGTCTCTGTAAATGACCTGGGATCAATTCAGAATTAGACTTTCGATTAGAATAATGCGAAGATGTGATAGATGCATCAGAGGGCACGGCATTCAATTCATAACTTTCTAATAATTGTCTCCTCTTTGTTTGATAGCCTTTCACAGTTAAATTCTCCTGTTTATAGTCTTGGATTAAATCGTTTAACTGATACTGTACACCAACTGGTAAGTCAGGCGGTATAGTGAAATCCAATCTCCCTTCCATAATTTCTCTTCTTTTATTCAGTTAATGTTCCTTTGGTCTGTACTTTTATCCTCTATTATAAGTTTCTTCCTTGTGATTCTGCTAAGTCAATTTTAGTACTAACAGGCCAGAAATTGCCTGATCTTTTCCAGTAATCCTGGTTAAGGTTTTAGTATATATTCAATAGTTGTATTTATAAGGATATACTTTCATAAGATATTTTAATGTCTTCTCTCTGTAAAAGCACCAACAGAAATCGAAAACTATCGCTCTACGAGGTTTTCAGTGGAGAAATTGTAATTTTTTGTACTTACTTTAATTGAGCTGAATCCGGGTAATCTCATCTCTATTCGAGATTGTCTTTTTTTTGTATGACGTCATTTTTTTATTTATTTTTGAAAAGTATATCAGCTTTAATTATGTCATGATATTTTAGCAATAACAAGTAATTGGTAATTCAGAAATGAAAAGAAAATATACTAATAGTTGTTTTTTAAATTTATATACGATTTTGGAATATTGGTTAACCTTTGGGAATGTAAGAGTCAAACTTAAAGCAAAATAAAATGATAATCTAAATAATGATAATGATAATGAATTATGGATACACTATTTGTTCTTATTCTTATTTTTAATTTTTTGTCTCTTTTACTAGTTACAGAATAATAATTACATTTCTTTATTCTTTTAGACTTTTATTTGTAAAATAGAAGTTATTTAGTTTTTGTCTTGGACAGCGACGGAGCCATCTGGCTTACCGAAGTAAGCCTTAGCAGCGTTGTCAATGAACAAACCGGTCTCAACAACACCGACAAGCATCTTAATAGACTTGTGTAGCTCTCTTGGGTCTTCAATGGCACCGAAGTCGGCATCGATCAAAAAGTTCATGTTATCGGTAACTACAGGGCCAGCTTTAGCCTTGCCACCTTCTCTAACTGGAGCAGACTTAGCATTTAGACAGTGGATCAAGTCGTGTTGCACTCTAGCCCAGGAAGATGGAACAACCTCTATTGGGACACCTCTCTTCCAGTTGACACCCAAGTAGTTAGGAGACTTCTTGGTAGAGTCGGCAACAACGATGAAAGTCTTGGCACTGGTACTGACCAGCTTCTCCTGGAACAAACAAGCACCACCACCTTTAATCAATTGCAAGTCCTTGTCAACCTCGTCTGCACCGTCAAAGGCAATGTCGATGTGTGGCTCCTGTTCGATAGAACCCAGGATCAAACCGTTATCTATTATCAGTTTACGTGATTGGTAACCAGTAGGAATACAGATGAACTTGGAGACCTTGTCGTGGTATCTCTCATCCTTCAAGTACTGACCCAGACGCTCAGCAACGTAGACAACAGTACTACCGCTACCGACACCGATGACTCTGTGTTCTTCAACATTCAAGTTCTCATCAACTGCACGGTAAGCAGCAGCTCTCTTAGCATCTTCTAGAGGTTGGCCCAGAGTAGGCAGGTCAGTGATCTTTGGCAATGGAGTCATGATTTTTTGTTTCTTAGCTGGTTGTGTAGCCATTTCTGTATTATATTTCTGAGAGTGTGTTTTAAATACCTTTTACTTTGCTTATATACGTTTTTTTCTTAACAAGAAGTAAATCTTTTTTTTTTTTTTTCATTTAAGGGGAAAAAAAAGATAGGGACATCAAAGATTATGAATATTAATTGTTTACCCAGAGAAAGGTAAAAGGGGAATTACAAAATTTTTTTTCACTCCTTGCGAGGGAGAGAGAGAGAGAGAAATTCTTAGCACGACAAGATGAATTAAAGCGTAATTGATTTAGGATGAGGGGAGAAACAATTTTTTTCGAAACTAAAATGGTATTTTCAATGATCTTATATACAATTTTTTTTAATTTTTTTTAAAGTTCTACATCCAATGAAAGGCACTTTTTTTGTATTTTTTTTTTCACCTTTCTTGCATTTCCATATTACGATATTCCGGAATTCAATGTTCGAGGAAGGAAAACTCCGCAGATGACCTTGCAGGAACAAGAAGCCCCACTTTTAATTTTCTACAAATTTTTTTTTTGTTCTCTCCCAATTTTGACATAAACGTAACCCGGACACCTTCTTTTCTTTTGAAAAAAAAAAATAAAAACTGAAAAAAAAAATAAAAACTGAAAAAAAAAAAAATAAGGGCCCAATTTTTGCAATTAGGGTATTTATAGTTGTCTATTTCTTAGCTTTTCTTACAAAGTTATTGTAGAGATCTGTTTCATCTATAGATATGTTAGTCGATACGGAACGTCTATGTATATCCTCCTTCTCCACAGGGATGTCGAAGCATTTGTAACTTCCCATCTCGGCAACGGAGTCGTATTCAGGTTGTGTAGTTTTCTTTAGAGTTTCATTTTTATTTTTATTTTTATTTTTATTTTTGTTTTTGTTGGGTTTGCTTCCTGTGACGAGCCACAGACAACACAGTATTCCACCGAGTATTACCATGAACTTAGTGACAAGTATTATACTAACAAGTAAGCCACCGACTATGTTTTTAAGTAATGAACCCAATGTGCCTATGAATAGGCATCCAAGCACAAATGAAGGTAGGTGTAAGTATACTTCTTTGTTACCAACTTTGAATTCTATATCTTGATTATCTCTCACCTTTTCTATTATGCTGTCCATTATTCTTTGTATAGTTGTTTTTTTTTTTTCACTCAAGCTAATATTTTTGATACCGTTACCTGGAATTCGTTTCAATATTCCTTATCTTTGCACCTGGCAAAACTAGCTTCTTGCTGATCTCCGTTATTCAATTGATTTTGTTTGAATTTATTCATTTTTTTATTTTTTTTATTTACACTTTTTGAATTCGATGCGCGAATTTTTCATCCAAGACTAAATAAAAAAAAAAATAAAAAAAGGTACAATATTACAATAAAGTGAAAAGTAAAAAAAAAGCTGTCTATCATTAAAAGAGCCACTATCTCATGCATATATATATAATATTTATATAAACTACCTTCTTTGTCTCATTCTTGCTAGTTTTCTTTGAGGAAATCCAGCTGGTGGAGCCTGTGGAGCACCACCCATTGGAGCACCACCCATTGGGGCACCACCCATTGGGGCACCACCCATTGGGGCACCACCTACTGGATTCATACCCATGCCCATATTATTATTCATACCGAGATTCATAGCTCCTTGTGTATTACCTCCAGCGGTAAATGGGTTAGAAACACCACCTATGCCTCCCATAGGAGCAGGGGCACTACTACCGCCAAATATCTGTTGCGGAGTTGGTTGGGGCGCAGCTGGTTGGAAAATACTGCTAGGATTTACATTACTGGCACCAGACATAAAATTGAAGTTGGCAACATTTGATGGTTTGAAAGTATTCTGCGCAGGAGGTGTTTGACCTGCTTGAGCATTGCCAAACAATGACCCTGCAGATTGGGTCTGCGAAGCTTGGCCAAACGGCGTAGGTGATTGACTTTGAGAGAATGTTGGGTTTGGTGCTGCATTTGGTGCTGCATTTGGTGCTGCATTGCCAAAGCTGAAGCCTGTACTAGGAGTTGCAGATGCGGCAGCCCCAAAAGAAAATGCTGGTTTACCGGTATTGTTGTTATTGTTGTTGTTATTGTTTTGACCAGCTAAACCAGTTGATGAACCGAAGACAGATGCAGGTGTTGCTGAATTAGTTCCACCGATGTTGGTTAATGAGTCCTTATTAAATTTGAATCCTCCAGATGCACCCCCCATTAACGGATTTGTTTGTTGCGGCTTATCACCTTCTTTACCTCCAAATATACTACTAGGTGGTGCACTTGCACCTTGACCAGGTTTAGAAAAACTGAAAGCCGGACTGCCGGTAGCTGGTGCTGGTGTGGAGTCCTTCTTACCTTCAAGGGAAAAGGAAAAACTAGGCTTGCTTGCACTTGCATTTTCCGTGGTATTTGTTGTAGAAGATTTAAATAGCCCACCGACAGCAGGTTTCTTATCCTGCTTGTCACTGGATGCTGCATCAGGTAAACCAAAGGTAAATGCTGGTTTCGAAAGCTTGTCCCCGTTTGAGCTTTCTTTTGGTTGACTACTTGGTGCACCAAATGTAAAACTTGGTTTACTCACATCTTTACTTGTTTCTGGAGCAGCTGTGTTCTCATTGAGTATAGAACCACTAGTATTACTAGTTGAGCCAAAAGTAAAAGGTTTTGGAGTATCAGTCTTATTTCCATCTGTCTGAGCAGTAGCTTTACCAAAGCTAAATGAAGGAGTAGCTTTTTCAGATGATGTGTTTGGCTTACCAACTGATTCTGAGGGCTTAGAAGTTGAGGGAGCACCAAAGGAAAAACTTGGAGTTGGTTTATCTTCTGCTTTTTTGTCGGTTGTGCTAGTATCACTAGATGGTTTTCCGAGTGAAAAGCTAAAAGTTGAACTGGTATTTTGTGCAGGTTTCTTCCTCTTACGTCCACTCTCTTCCTTGTCGTCTTCTTCTTCAACATTACTCCCATTGGATGGAATAGTTTCTTTGGCTTCAGTTGCAGCACTGGATGTACCAAATGTAAAGCTTGGCTTGTTGTTAGATGTATTTCCAAAAGAAAAACTTGGTTTTGCCTTCGGTATATCTACGTTACTTGAACTATCTTTAGAGCCAAAAGAAAATACTGGCTTATTTTCTGATTTTTTAACACTATCTAGGCTCAATGCAGGCTCTGATTTATTATCATTATCAGATGGCTTTGTACCAAATGAGAAACTGATTTTATCCTTTTTAGGGGTTTCTTTTCCGCTTGACAAAATGTTTGATATGTTGACCTCTGGTTTTTCATTAGTTCTCTCAGATTTTGAGCTTATACCAAAATTAAATGGTTTCTTAGACGATACAGAATCGTTTTTTTCTTGATTGAGTATATTGATACTTGTTTTATTGGTAATGACAGCTTTTTTAGATGGTGTGTCCTCCCCTTCCTTTACGAAGTCAAAGCCTATTGTAGGTAATATAACATCGGGTGTATTTTTTTCTTTGTCAATTAATTTGGTGGATTGTTTAATTTTGACAACAGATTCTAAAGCAGTCTCATTCTTATTTGTAGTATCCTTTGAAGCTGGTATACTAAATAGTAATTTACTTTCAGATCTCGACAACGTCTGTGGTTCAACATCATTTACACCACTTCTGGAAGAAGTCAGGTTTATCTTGGGTGTGTCGATAAGCAAGCTGGTTTCTGATTTTTTTGTCAAAGCATTGCTATTTTTCTTTTCATTATCATCAAACTCGGAAACGTCGTATTCGTAATTCACCACCCATTTCTTACCTCCAGCAAGTTTCCTTCTCTTCTTCTCTGGTTGTGAACTAATGGATTTCAATTTTGATTTCACATTACGGTTACTTTGAGCAGAATTTAGTTTTAACTCATTTAGTTCTTTGAAGTCGCGTTGGAGCCTTTTCATCTGCTTATACCTTAATAATTTTAATCTCTGTTTAGGAAGTATTGGTAAAACTGGTGGACGTTCATGCAAGTGTCCCTCATCTTGTGTAGACTCGTAAAGAATAATAGAGTCATCATTGTCGTCATTAGATTCGTCAACAGTGTTTAATAACTCTCTCCTTCTCTTCATATCCTGAGTGCTATCAGTAGCTTTATCAGATCCAAAAGAACTGTCATCAACTGTATTTGACCTGAATAATGATATCAAAGTAGATGAAATAGATCTTCTAGAAGCAGGTCTCTGCGTCTTCACACTAGAACTGACCATCTCTGGATAAAAAAAAAAGTATTGTCAGCTTTCTTTGTTTGATTGATATCCGCGCAATTAATGTATAGTATAAAAAACTAATTGGAATAAACTGTTACTTTGAGATATGAAATACAAAATTTAATTTATTCTGATCTTTATTGTGCTTTTTTGTCAAATTTGAAGCCTGTTCCCCTTCTGAAGAAAGAAAGAAAAAAAAAATACGAAAAAAAAATACAGCTGACAGTTATTTCGTGAGATATTATATGAAAATAAAATTATATAATTGATCTCAAAAGAATAGCAGGAGGAGCCTGTTTTGACCATATTTATAATTTTCATGTATCAAATAACATACTATTAGAACCAAAGTAAATTATACTTATACGTTCTACCCAGAAATAAAATAAAGATATGCTAAATTTCTGGTGATAATATTCAGTATTTATATTCCGGGTAAGGTTTAAAATTTTTTTTTGCGATGAGCTGCAAAAAAATTTTTTTTGTTAGGAAAAATTTGCGATGAGCTGATAATTATTATTGTATTTGATAAAATGTAAGCAAACGTCAGTTTATTTTATATTTGATATACTTCAGTTCTAATTACTGGACCTTTCTGAATAACAAATAACCAAGTAACTAAAAAGAAATAAGTGATAATGGCTGTAACAAAGCAAGAACACAAGAGTAAGAAGGTTGATGAAAATAAGAAGGTTGAAGATGAGGTGATGGCTGTTGAATCTTCTGAAACTGAGGAGTCTGGTTTAGAATCTGAGCTAGATGTTGATGAGTCCGAGGAATCTGAATCTGAAATTGAAGGTATGGAAGCCAATGAGAGTGGTAAGCATCAGATCAAGAAGCTAGAGAATAAAAAGCAAAAGGATAGCAGCAACAAAAATAAGGATGCTAAGGATGCCATTAGTGGGATTATATATGTTGGTAGATTGCCAAGAGGTTTCCACGAGAAGGAACTAAGTAAATATTTCAGTCAGTTTGGTGATTTGAAGGAGGTAAGACTTGCACGTAATAAGAAGACTGGTAACTCCAGACACTACGGTTTTGTTCAATTTGTTAACCCAGATGACAGCCGTGTAGCACACGACACCATGAATAACTACCTGTTGATGGGCCATCTGTTACAAGTACGTCTGTTACCTAAGGGTAGTAAGATTGAGAAATTGTACAAGTACAAACAAAGAGCCTTCAGTGCTCCACCAAAACCAAAGAAGTCCGCTAAGGAATTAAAGGAATTGTCCAGTCAAAAACACGAGGAAAGAATGGAGAAGCTAAAGAAAGCTGGTATTAACTTCGAATACTGAAGAACAAAAAAAGTGATACGCGATCACTCTTTCTGTCTTTTCACAAACTTCATTTTCATGAATTTTTGGTAATTTTTAAACATTTTTAACTGTATATTATAGAAAAAATAAGTGTATTTTTGAATAGATATTGTTTAACCTTTTTTTTTTTTCTTTTTTCCGTTTGTGTTTCAAATTATATCGTTAATCCAGTTGATGATTAGAGAGAGGTATTTCTTAACATGACGATCAAATATTTATGACGATAAATACGAGGAAAAAATTAAGGAGGGTTAAGAATGTGACTATATCTCGTTTAAATAAACAATGGAGGGGGTAATGTATTAAACAACTTATCGATGTTATCGGGGCAATGTCAGTTTTCTCGATTTCATAAGGTAATAACAAATATTACTATTAAAACATCAGTATATCGGTATTAATGTCACATGACCGCCTGGGTCTCGGCCTTCCCGGAGCTATCGCAAGGACGAAAAAAAAAATTTTTCATTTCGTTCAACAAGGGAAATATCGCTGCGGTTGTTTGTGAGAGGACGACATTTTAACGAAGGAAAAAGAAAGATATCAAAAAATTATGTATTTTTTTTTCAAAGTTACAAAGGGTTCTTTTTTTCTTTTGACGTTTTAGAGCACACAAAAATACACACACACAGGAGAAAACAACGAAGATTAAACGACGAGTGAACTTGTATCGGTTTATTCTTATAAATCCTATCTTCTGTAAGCAATTCTTTCTGGTAGAAAAAAAAATTAACAAAAAAAAAAAAAAAACTATATAAAGAACAATTGATTTTGATCAGTTTGTAAAACAATCTAGTAAATTGTGATTGAATAATTACATTATCTCTTACAAAACCAATACATACACAAGAAAGAAAAAGAAAAACTATATATACAATGAGCGAAGTTTACACTTACAAGCAAGTTTCTGAACACAACAAAGAAGGTGACTGTTGGATCATTATTGATGATAACGTCTACGATGTTTCCAAGTTTCTAGATGAACACCCAGGTGGTGATGAGATTATCTTCGAGCACCGTGGTACTGATGCTACTGGTGACTTCGTTGATATCGGTCACTCTGACGATGCTTTGAAGATCTTGAAGACTTTGAAGATCGGTACTGTGGATAAGAACAGTGAACGTGTTGTTGTTGACAACAGAGATTCTGACGTTGCTCACAAGGCTAACGAAAGCAGTGGTAGATTGGTCATTGTTCTAGGTCTACTGGCTTTGGCCGTTGCTTACTACACTTTGAACTAAAAATAAAATATTCAACTTTTTTTTATTTTTATTTCATGGGATTTACATTACTCTAAAAAAAACTATTAAAAACAAAAATATAAACTAATTCATTTCTATTACAGGTTACGATTATAAAAAAAGCTACCTATTTATTTTTATTCTACAGTGTTTGAAAAAAAAAAATCAACAATAAAAAACTGTAGAATTTACCGGCATGACATTTATCTCTATATATATTTATACATATACGTTGTACAATAATTAATAAAAATTATTATATTGAAATTTACCTACTTTACTCCTGATTAAAGCTTGATAAAACTTTTGAGTAATGCTATTTATATTGTTCGGATAAGAAGGAATTAAAGATGAAAAATATATTTATATTTGAATAGAAATATAACAAACTCTCAATAAATCTTGAGGATATTAATAGTATACAATTTATATTATAATCTATGAGTAATGGTTAACAATTTGTTTTCTATAAGGAAAAAAAGTGGTTGAAACAAGGATCAGAGCAAATTATGGATGAGAATTTTAAAAGAATGGAAAGAAAGAAAAGAATGTTATAAGCTGTTCTTTTTAACCTCTGTTACCCCAACCACCATCTCTGGATCTGAAGTTACCACCACGGTTACCACCACGGCCACCGTAACCACCACGGCCACCACGGCCACCGCGACCGTAACCACCGCGACCACCACGGCCACCGTAACCACCACCATATCTTGGATGTGGACCACGAGGTCTTCTGTCATACTTCAAAAGCTCCTCTGGAATATTTTGCTTAGCTTCTCTCATAATAGAGATCAAACTGGCACCTAGAGATTTGTTGTCTTCGGTGAAGAAGGAGATAGCGGTACCAGAAGCACCAGCTCTACCAGTTCTACCAATTCTGTGAACATAATCTTCAATGTTACCTGGCATGTCGTAGTTGACAACGAAGTTAATACCCCTGACATCTGTAAAAATAAATGATAGATATTTTGGAAATCATAAAGAGTATAGCATAAATTGTAAAATATTACAACTTAATAAATAACCTGGGAATGATTGCAAAACAATTAGTAGGTTGTTAGTAAATTGAGTTCATATATGTAATATATTCATGGCAAATAGCCATTCCCCTCAACGTTTACGAATTTTGACAGAATATCGCTATCTTAAGTAACCACAAAAATAGCATATAAAACAGTATCATATACTATCTATATTTTAGTTACTAACAGATTTAAAAGAATTTTTTTATTTAGTATTTTAAAATAGGTGCATTTATTAAAGGAAGATAAGAATTACGAGAAAACTCATAAATCTTGATACAGATTTGTTCTTATATATATATTACTTGCGTGTAATAGAAAATTAATTTTGAATAGCTACTCATTCTTTGCCCAAAAAAAAAAATTATCGTTACCTGATTACCAAAAGAAAGTCCTGCTCACTTTGGTTTCAGGTACAGTATTGTACTCAGTATTAGCTATCCTCATCTTAAAATCCATACCCTCTTTCACATTATGTGACGCAAGTGATATATATAGTCAAATAATCCCATCGGTCCCTTCACGAGTTAACTTTATTGCGGTATTGACAGTAAATGCAGTAATAAACAATCACCTACATTATAACGCAACATATTTTTTGATGAGCTCTCACTCCCCTCATGAATTTGTTGACAATGTTGTCAGCTTCAACTGTTTGTGCTAGTCGATTTGTAATCACCACAATTATTTGAGATTTTCCAAATCTTCTATAAATATTTAAGCCAAACTATCCGCTCAACACCCAACATTTTTAATTATTTCTTTATTATCTGAATAGAATAGAATATTATACTTCTATTACTATTCGATAATTAGAAATTGTGCACCATTGCTAAAATACTATTAGAGATATAATCAAATAACTCTAATAAAAAAAAAAAAAAAAAAAAAAAAAAAAAAAAAAAAAAAAAAAAAAAAAAAAAAAAAAAAAAAAAAAAAAAAAGAAAAAAAAAAAAAAAACCAAAAAAAAAAAAAAAAAAAAAAAAAAAAAAATAAAAAAAAAGAAAAAAAAGAAAATGCAAAAAAAAAAAAAATTGCAAATCTTTGAAGTCATAAGTCGTAAACGTTAGTAGTATTCGTCAAAAATTTAATGATACATACCAATACCTCTAGCGGCCACATCAGTGGCAACCATAATTGGAGAATTACCAGTTCTGAATTCGTTTAGAACCCAGTCTCTTTCCCTTTGATCCTTGTCACCATGAATTGCAAGAGCTGGCCAGCCATCCTGTCTTAGATAAGATGTGATTTCATCACATGTTCTCTTGGTGGAGGCGAAAACTAGAATCTTAGAATCCTTGTCTTGAGAAGCAGTATCCAAATGCTTGACCAATCTGTCTCTCTTCTCAAATTCAGAAACAACTTCAACCAATTGAGTGATGTTGTGGGAAGCAGATAATTCTAAGGAACCGATTTGGACTTGGATTGGATCATTCAAGTAATCTCTAGCCAAGTTTTGGACTTCCTTAGGCCAAGTAGCAGACCACATCAGAGTTTGTCTGTCTGGTCTAATTTGGTCAACAATCTTTCTAATTTGTGGTTCGAAACCCATATCCAACATTCTGTCGGCTTCATCTAGAACCAAGTAAGTAACTCTCTTCAAGTTAGTCTTTCCGGCTTCAAGCATATCGATCAATCTACCTGGAGTGGCAATGACAATTTCAGCACCTCTAACTAACTCTCTGATTTGTTGACCACGAGGAACACCACCGTAAACACAAGTGTTTCTAATTCTGGAGCTCTTACCAAACTTAGAACACTCCTTTTGAATTTGAACAGCCAATTCTCTGGTTGGAGCCAAGACTAAAACGATTGGACCATCACCAGGACTCAACAAAGGTTGGGCATTGATATGAACGATACCTGGAAGACAGTAAGACAAAGTCTTACCTGAACCAGTAGCAGCAACACCAATCATATCTCTACCAGAAAGAGCCATAGGCCAACCTTGACACTGAATACTGGTTGGACTGTCGAAACCTTCAGCCTTAACCTCCTTCAAAACGTAGTCTGGGAAACCAGCCTCATCGAAAGTGGTGATCGGCTTTGGAATATCGTGACCAGTAATGGTCATTTCAGATTTCTTTCTAAATTCAGCAACATCAGCATCGGATCTGTTACGAACATCTTCATGCTCGACGTAAAAGTTCTTTTCGAAAGGAGGCAAGTTTGGTAGTTCTTGTTCCCAGTTTGGCTTGACTAGCTCACCAGGAGTGTTGTATTGGTCTCTAAAGCCACCACGACCACCTTGGTAACCAGCATTTCTATCTCTGTTGTAGTCATTTCTGTCAGAGGATCTACCACCACGGAAATCACCACCGCGAGAGTTGTAGTTGGTTTTGTTGAATTGAGCGTCTCTACCGTAACCCATTTTTTTATATTTATTTATTATGTGTGTGAGTTTCGTTGATTTTATTGAAATTATAAAGTAATGTTAATAAATAATAAGCAAAAGATTGAGATATAGATAGTCCTTTTTTCGTTTCAGTTATGTCTTTATATACTCTTCATAAATTTACGGAACTGTTGCGATGAGATGGGCATCGGTTGAAAATTTTTCACAAAAAAATTTTTTTTTCATAGCTGAAAATTTTTTCTAAACAAAATTCACAGAAAGCAGCGTGGAAATACTTTTCTTTCTTTTTTTGACTATAAACGGTTCTCAGAATTTGAAATAAAATAAATAAAAAAAAAATAAAAAGAAATTAATCAAATATGGGTAATAGTCTCTATGGTGTATCATGTCTCTAACTTTCAATTAATAAATTCATTGTAAAGAGAAGAAAAAAAAAAAAAGCTGTCTATTAATTGGTATACATATAAGTATTCTATTGTACAAATTTATAAAAGTGAACAAAAAGTCTTAATTGAAACATATTAATGTTCTTTTGCCATTTTATTTGTTTCTGATCATTATCATCTATATTTTATTTTCCATTGAATAGTTCCTTTTTAGTAAGAAAATGAGATTAAAACGAATAACACAGAGATCATTGTTTGTTTGTTTTTAATTCTCATCTGTTCATTCATTTATTCTTGTGAACGTATTCAGTAAGTCTTTCCTCAAAATTTTCAGTAACAGCGTCACATAGATCAGCCAAATCATCAAGACCCTTTTGCAAAGCTTCGACCGCCGTGATGTTACCATAGGTTTGAATACGGATGTTTAATAGTTCTTCAGAAGGATGTGGAATAGAGTAACCACAGAATTCGACTTCTGGATTTTTCATAATAATGTATCTTAGGGCATTACCTAGTGTATGATCCTCTTGTTGAATTTGGAAAGATGCAGAGGTACCATCTTCAGAAGTAGCTTGTGGTAATAATTTTATCTTTTGTGTATCTAGATCATCCTCTTCTTCTTCTTCTTCCATATCTTGATCAGATGGAACATCCTTTGGGACTTGGTCATTGTTGGCCATTTCAATATCCTCAGATTGCACTTTCTTTTCTATCACACCTTCACTAGACATTTTTATTTCGTACTAATATTTAATTTTTTTATAATTTGTTATTTTGCTTTAAGACAATAGAATATAAAGAATACTGAAATGACTTAATAAAAGTTCTAGTGTTTGAATTATCTACAATTATGTAAAGAGATGCTCATCGATTTTTTTTTTTTTTTTTTCGTCAAAATTTTTTCATAAATTTTTCCCAATTCCTTACCCTTGTCCAAACCCAATTTAATTTTCCCTTATACTTAATTGTTTACGAAACCATTCACATGTTTATGATAGGGTAAATAAACGGGGATAAAAAAGCAGGGTAAAGTGGAATTATAATCCCCCCTCACCCCCCCCTTTCCCTAATCCTGTCCTGATTCTTAATGTTTTTTTCTATTTTTGTCCGTTTTCCTTTTTCTTCATTCTATTTTCGAATCTTATCTCAAGTTTTCCCTGGCTGTCTTTTTTTTTTTTCTATTTTCCGATTTTTTTTTGATTTTTTTTGTATGGCCCTGCCCCCCTTCCTTTGTATTTTGCTCAATCTCAGTCCCAGATTATTCCAAGAAAAATTAAGAAAATAAAAAGAAAAAGGATCATAGCTAACGAAAAAGAAAAAAATTGGCAGCTTTTCTTTTTTCTTCTGCTTTCTTTACTTCGATCCTATTGCGTATAAGCATTTTTAGAATAATTTCAATAATTCTAACTTTTTTTTTTTCTTTTGGGTTTTGTTTTGGTTTGTTCAAGAAGGTTTATTCGAATTTTTTCTTTTATTTTATTTTTTTTTCTTCTTTATGAATAGTTTATCTTAAAAATATTATTTAGTTTTAATATTATTCTTATTATTTTTTTTATTTTTTTGGAAATATATTTATTATATATAAATTTGAAATGGTAAAGGTAAGATATTAACATATTGTGCAAAAATAATGAGGGCTAAAATCAATTATTATAATGAAAGTAATTAATTAGAAACAAAATAATTATATTCACGTTGATTAAATTAAAATCCTTAATTAATGGGTTAATGGAGAGGAATAAATAGTCCCATCGATATACTATCAAAAAGAAAAATTATTACTTGATGAATATACTTTAATACTAACCCTATTCTGATCTTCCCTGTTTCTATTTTACTTTATTTTAATTTATTTTTAATTTCTTTGATGTTATAACCAACCTAAAGAATAAACATTCTAGCGTAATGCTAACTAATTTACTGGCAATTGAAGGAAAATAGGAAACTAAAAATTATACTAACTATAATTTACTATCAATCATAATAACCCGAAACCTCATTAGTATTCTATTTATAAGGAAGGAGAAAAAAACAAAAAAAATAAAATAACCGATGTTTTCTCTTATTTTTTTTTTTTTTTCTCATATCGATAATAGAAATTATAAAAAAGTCATATAAATTATTTGTTTTGTATTCTTATCTCTTATCGTGCTGATGCCTGATAGAGGGATTTGTTAACAAACTGTACTAATCAAATATGAATCAAAAACATAACTAAAACAGAATTATGAACCATACTTCTGTATTTCATCCAATAAAGTAACACATGATAATGACCCTACTTCCTACTCTTCTTGATCTGATGTTTTCATCTGTTTTGTTTAATCCAATACACTTGGAAAAAAACACAAATCAAAAGAACATAGAAAAAGTACATGATAATGGAAACAACAAAGGCTCGAGCCAAAATTAAAAGGAAAAAGAAAATCTCGTAGGGTTTTATTATGATATTAACTTCGAATATGGCTTTCGATAAAGATCAGCCCATGCCAACCTACTTCACAAAGATAAACTACAGGTATAAGCTTCCCTGTTATAGAAAAATTCTTTGTTTGGTTGGTCGGTATCTTTTTCAATTTTATTTTGTTTTGATTATATTGTAGACACTAGGAAACAATATGTTGATATTTACTAAGCACCAAGCGCGAAACCACCTGCATGAAATAGAAGATACGGAAGGCTTGACTTTTTATTTATTTTTAGTTGGAAGATAGCAACAACGGTTTTGGATATACGGATAAACTTGTGACATTAAAAGTAAATAATTGGAACTAAATATTAAGAGTTGGGAAAGATAATAAAATAATAGAAATAAAGAAATAGTAAAAAGAATAGAATGATAGAGGTATGGTAAAGACGTATAAGGGTAATCAATGATGGACTAGAAAATGATAGTTTGATATATCATCATAGTGGGCTATCGCAAAGAGATAAGACAGGAATATGAAATAAAATTGAGAAGCTTGCTACCTTATTCTAATATTAGAACTCTTTAATGGTTCATAATTAGAGAGGTAGTTACTTTGAGTGTATGCATAAACAAAATTTAGCCAACAGTCCATAAAGATATTCCCAGAAACATAAGGAAGAAAAAAATAAAAACAAAAAAAATGTGAGGACAGAAAATTGATATTCATTATATCATAGTGAATAAAAATTTCATAACAGTTCCGAAATAATTTACATTGGTTTCGACAACTGCTCCCCATAATTTTTTTTTTATTCTATTTTTTATTTCCTTATAGGTATAACCTCTTATTCGGTGATATTTCACTGCAATTTTAAACTTGGGTTTACTAGTTTTAGCTAAAGATGACAATATGACACTTGAATAGCATTACGTTTAAAAGAGCAGGTAAATACGTCAAAAATTCCTTTTGTAAGGTTTACAATAAGGAAAGAACTAAAGAAGAAAAAAAAAAAACAATTCAATATTACAACGAGGATAAATATGATAATTCACTTCGAGTGAAATGCAGAGCCAGGAACTGTGTAGTTATGGATTTATCATTCAAACAAAAAGTTCTTGCATCTAGGTCACAATAGAAATTTGAATTTTCCAGTATCTCGATAAAAGCTTATAGTTAAATCATTAGTTAGGAGCATTCTTGCCTCTACCTTTAATACCTTTGTTTGAATATTTGTAGAGAGAAGCAAAATATGTCAGCAATTCCATTTCGACATTTGAAATGTCATTTTTGCTTGGGTCAGGATCTAAAGTAGCTAACTTAGCTGTTAATTCTTTGATTTTTTGAGGATGGTACTTATTCTGATGTGATTTCATGTTACCTAGTTGGGTAAAGCTTTTAAAACAGTTGTCGAGTTTGCAGACATAAGGTTTTACAGCTTCATGTGTCAGTACGTGAGCAGTTAAATTACCTCTTCTCGTGAACGTTTTTTCACATTTATCACACTTAAATGGTCTCTCACCTGTATGTGACCGTCTATGCGTTCTCAGATTACCAGCTTGTGTGAACCTCTTACCACAGAAATCACATTCATATGGTTTATATCCCATATGGGCTTTAATATGCACATCCAGATGTGTTGACTGAGCAAATAATTTATTACAATATGCACATTGATACCTCTTTATCTTAGGCCTTTTTCTCTTAGGTTTGTTAGTACTTTGAGCATCTGGTTTAATATGCTTCGTGTATCTACCTTCCGGCTTTGGAACACCTCCTACAAGTTGAGATGCATTTGGTAACAATATTTTCTTCGAGTTTTCATCATCGATAAGTAGTTCACCGTCTTGACTTGTAGGAACTTTACCCATGAAACCATTTTGACGTGCTTCTATAATAAGCATCAATTTATCGATTGATGTTGCACCTATTTTTGGACTACCGGCTTCATTTGGATCTGATACACTTGATCTGCTCAAATCAGTCGATGATGGATTATTCAGAGTTGGTGCGTTAGGCATTGCTTGACTTTTTGGTGTAATGTTTTTTTTGGGTTTTCCCTGGCTTTTCCTATCCTCAGTTGGAAGTGCTGCCTGTGTTTGATCAATCATTCCATTCGGTACACCATTGCCATTTACACCAGGAATGTTTTGATTATCCTGATAGGTCTTAACATTGTTCTGACCATATAACTGATTTCCATCAAAATACTCTGAGCTAATTTGTTCATTCCCAGAGTAGCTATTATCTTTGAAGATGTAGTTATTCGCATTATTAGAGCTATTGATATTTGATGTAACAGCCAAAGTCTCGGTCGGTATACCCGATCTAAACTTTTTGTTTTCTTGAATAAACTCCTGAGGTTGTTCAAAAGTATACGATGATCTTCTCTGTTGATTATTGTTGGCACTGCTGCTATTGTTGGTGTTATTGTTAGTGTTACTTGAACCATATCCATATGGTGGATAAACAGCCGTGGAATTATTTCCCCCGTAGAAATTTCTATCATTATTCACGGCATTCGGTATTAAGGGATTCATAACGTTTTCATATCCAGACCCAACGTTTCCATTATAGTTTCTATAGGCCTGTTGGAGTTGTTGCTGTTGCATTTGTGGTTGTACTGATGGCTGTGCATTAGGTGCAGGTGGTGCTTGGGTTTGTGGCGGTTGTTGATAATATATTTGGCTACCCGTTGTACCCATCACACCCTGATTCATTGCATTTGTAGGTTTCTGTGGATAATATGGCATCATTGGATCCGGTTGCATATTCACAAAATTGGATCTAACATTCTTATTAGCCACAGGATTAAATCCTGTATTCGGATTAAGATTACTATCAAAACCAAAAAGATTGCTATTCGGGTCATCTAGTTTTGCAAAATTGTTAGTGCTACCGTTAGATGGATTGTTGTTTGAATAAATATTGTTTCCTAGTTGTTGATTCAGATAGGGTTGTTGTTGATTATAATACATTTGATTTCTCGTCCTATAAGATGGTATGTCAAGTTGTCGTACTTCTATATTATTTGATGTAGGTGGATAAAACTCTCCAGCTTCAGGATGTTCGGACATGTAAAATGAAAATGAACTAAAGCTTTTGATAAAAGGAGTGGCTTAAGTTTTGGTGTATTTCTGTCCTTTCGATAACTAAAAAATGAGTTGACAATATTTTTTTTGTTGATATTTTATCAAGTTAAAGTTTCTTTATCAAATCAAAATCCTAAAAAAATGTTTTGCAAATCTCTTGAAGTTTTGTTTTTTCTTCTTTGATAATTTCAAAACAAATCGATCAGTAAGTTAAAAGTTACCAAAAGCAAAGAAAAGTGGTTAAAAAGAAAATATGGTGCTGGAACTTTTCCCTTATATACTTGGGGATTTCAAAAAAAAAAAATAAAAATAAAAAATAGAAAAAGGTTTTGTTGTTGGCTCTATACTTTTAACAAATAATGTAGAAACAGAAAAAATAAAGAAAAAGTAATGGTATATCTTGGTATTTTTTCTGGTTGAGGGGCTTATTCTGTTAAAAAGTAATGTTCTAGTTCTCTCTTTCAAAAGGCCTTCAACTTAATAATGACAGGTAGAAAAAGTCTCAAATGGTTTGCACAGAGTATATGATGTATGAAAATCTCTTTATTAGTAAGAGTAGATGCATTAACTTCTATTCAAACAAGAACAAAAATAATTTTTCCTGGAAAAAGAAAGTAATTAACAAATATAAGTACCCGTGTTGTGAATGCCGGTTAGTAATGTAATTCACTTCCAAATATCAGGTTCCTTTATTTATCACTATCTTACTTTCTATTATTTTTGAAATGTATCCGTAATGATGACACAATGCTAAGAAAAAAAGCAGTGAAGAATTTGTTTATAATATGGTTACAAGGTTATTTCAAATAACGGCCGTGCTAGGGTTTCTTGATTTTATACCCTTGATTTTCTCCGATAATGTCAATAACTAAAGGTGAACAAATCTTTTTTTTAAGGGTATCCTTAAATTATTTTTTAATTCCCTAATTTTCTTTAAAAGTCTTTCTTTTTTTTCGATACAACTTTATCTCTGATTGTTCTCTTTAGAAGAATTCTTGAAATAAGTAGTATGTCTGTTTAGACTGCAATTTTTTAAGGGTCAGAGTATTTGAGCTTCTCAATAAATTAAGAAGATAAGATATAAATAAAAAGAATTATCCGTTTTTTAATTCTTTTATTCTTTTATTTTTATTTTTATTTTTCAAAGGGTTGATCTTTATTTTTTGTTTTTCGTTCCCTTCACTGAATTATTTTTAGGTCTTCTTTTTTTTTTTTTACCTTTCCTTCGGTTTTTATTATAATTTTTTTAAAGGGAAAAAGAATAAGAAAAAAAATAGTTATTTTACGTACTTCTCTACTTCTTCTTCTCTTTTTCCAGTTTTTTTTTTTTTTCAATAATTTTTTTTTTTTTTTTTTTTTTTTTTTTTTTTTTTTTTTTTTTTTTTTTTTTTTTTTTTTTTTTTTTTTTTTTTTTTTTTTTTTTTTTATTTTATTTTTTTTTTTGGTGATTGTTAAAACAAATTGTAAACTCCCCTCCTTACAATTTACTTAACTACTACGATTCTACATATACAAAGCAAATGCTCATTTTCCTTTTTTTATATACATTTTCCTTTTTTACTAACTTTTCTCTTCACAACTTCCTATTCTTTCCTTACACCCTTGGGGGTTTCTCTATATAAAAGAAGAACTCATTTCAAAGATATTCAAAAGATGAGAGGGAAAAAGGCAAACGAAAAATCTATGGGAAAATCAATTTTTTTTTTTTCCCTTTCTTTCAGTTTTGCTTTTTTTTTTTCATTTCCTTCATTGATTTTTGATTTCTGGTAAATAAGAAAATAACAATTTACAGTAAAATTCCGTGGTTCTCAAATCAGTGTACCTTTCTCTATTCTTTCGATTTGAAAAAAAAAAATTTATCTCCTTCGTTGTCATTCAATAAAAGCACAGAAGTGCAAGTGTATGAATGAGTGGTATTTAAGAGCCAAAAATTAAAAACGTAAACAAATGTATCTTAAACCTTTTTTTTTTTTTAATGAAAATATATAGAAAGCCCTGTAGAAAGAGAGTCCCACGTATTGTTCCATGGATACGGTTAAAAAAAAATGGTTAGAAAAGGCTACAGTCCCGTGGCTTAGAAATATCAGTAGGAAAAGGCCACTTATCAATTTATTTCGAGCATTGTCTCGCTCCCATGAATAAATTAATAAAAAAAAAAAAAAGGAGCTTAACGCTCACAAAGGTTTCTCAGTTTGTTTTGTTCTCCCATCATGGGTTTAAGAGGGTTAAAGAGAAGCCGACAAAAAAAAATAGAAAAATACGATAGAGCAGGCAGAAATTCTGTATAAAATGTAAGTAGAGCCTGTAAATTCTGTAATATTTTGTTTCCCTCTAATAAGAGAAAGAAAGTTTCTGTTGTTTTGTACAAAAACGGTAATAAAATGTAATACTGTCAAGACCCGAAGAACTTAAAAAAAAAGTTGATTTTTTTATTCTTGAACATACTTCCGCTACAGTTTTCTTTTTTTTCATTTTGTTTTCCCCTCGGTTCTTTGACCAGTCTACTCCATCTTCTATGTAAGAGAACTTCTTAAAAGAAAATCCCATTACCCAAATCGAAAACAAAAATGGACTAACTCGAAAGATACACTGATCTCTGTAACAAAAAAAAGAAAGGATCAAGCCGCAAAGGAATGACTGCACAACTATCTAGATAATAAAAAAAGGAAATAATAAATAGCAAAATTTGCAGCTTTTATGGACCCCTAGTGGAGAAAATCGGTATGGAATAAAAACGGAAGAAAGAAGAGGATAGATAGATCTTATTGACGGGGATTCCTATTTGAAGGAACGTTGCTAAGAAAAATTCGTAGCACCGCTTCACCAAAGAATGATTTCTGGGGGTCTCACAGAAAATAAAAAAAACAAAACGGTGAGGTCACCAACACATGAGAGTTCTCTACGATTAGTAATGGTTAATGAGGGTTGAAATAAAAAACTGTCAACGGTCTTTTCACAGGGAAGGAAGGAAGCATAGAAGCCAATCAACTAGAAAAATATAAAAAAAAAGCCTACTAAGAATACCATGCAGAGAAGGCACGATTTGTAACCAAGCACGCACAACTTGTGAAAAAAGAAAGAATTAGATATGCTACAAAAGGACTCTGAAAAATGTTAGGGGAGAAAAGTGGGAGGAATTAATTGGAAGGTAGGAGGGGGGGAGAAGGGGCGAGAGGCATGTAATTTTTTTTATCTGGGTAGGTGTGTTTTTCAGGGAACCAGAAAAATGTAGTATAGGTTTGGAGAATTTGGCTTCGTGTTTAGGCCTCGACCTCCGTTAAAACAGAATAATAGCAAGTCAAAAGAAAAATCGAAGAAGTTCTAGGAGAACTTACGAGGCGTCATGAGTTCAGGCGTTAAAAGCCACTGAATACATCGTAGAACCAAATTTTTTCAAAGACATTTTTATTGCTTTTCTTTATTTCGGAGGAACGCCCAAAAGAGGATATTGGGATCTAAGATGAAAGAAATACGCGGAGGAAGATAATAAAAAAATAGACACTAAAAAACATTGGAGGGAGGAACACTCTCTTCTCCACATTATTTTCTGTGAAATCACAGGCTTGCTATGACATATTTTTGAAGTCATAATTAATCGGCAGATAAACAAAAAAGTAGCTCCTTCCTATTTATTTAGCTGCATACTTTAAATATCGAGTCACGCAATGTGAAATAGAGGAAGTCTTTATCTAACTGTCCATGTGTTAATTTTTCTATCATTTAACACTAGAGAGCGTCATACACAAGAGGAAAATCCTAAAATTATGTATATGTTCGTCATTTAATATGCTACAAGGTAGATTTTTTGTACTATGTAAAAACAACGCCACAAAGTTTATTTCCTATTTCCATTTGTGGTTTTATCATTATGATCAGTTAGAGTTGGTTAAATTTCTATATTCCCTCATACTCTATTCCTTGACCTATATTACAAGAGTTTCGTAAATCCATCTCGTTAAAGAAAAGTTATACTAACGATCACCGTAAGCTTCTCATTCTTTGTTTGTTTGTTTTTTGCAAGACACGTAATTTGATTTTTATGGATCTGGCCATTAAAACTGCCAAAATAGGATAAAGAAATGCTAAGAGCCGATATTGACAAAAAAAATAAAAAATAACCATAAAGAAAAAGAAAGAAAGAATATCGCCGATTTCCAATTGATAACGATTTTCGAGGTTAGTAAAGATTGGTCTGTGATTGGTTCTTTAAGAGAAAAATGAGGCTTTTTTCTCCCGTTAATACTTTTCAATACTATTAGCAACAAAAAATAAAAAAGGATTTGCAAAATCGTTACTCCTAGTTGTTCGCAGAAGCAATTTCATCTCATCTTAGTTTCTCATTTCTTTTTTCTTTTTTCTTTTTTTCATATAAAAAAAACGTAGCACAAGCTATGTTAATATTATATGGCTTTGTTTATTTGCAATGGCTAGTATTGTCTATCCTCTTCTTTTTTTGTTGTTTTTTATTATCAGTGTACATTCAAGTGATCACTGATTCTATGTTACGGTATCCCCTCCTCTTTATTTTTTTAATCTTGTTTCTTGTGCTAGTAATAACAATATTACGAAGAAGAAAAAAAACCGGAAATAAGAAAAGAACAGATGAATCAATATAGAACCGAAAAAATGTGAAGTTTTACACAGCCTGATATTTCTTTCTTTTTCCTTTTTTTTTCTCTATGTTAACCTTGCATTCTATGCATCCACAATTCAAAGTTGCCCTCACTTTCTGTTACCTCGATTACTAAGAATAATTTGTAAAAGACAAAGAAACATTTAAATTGCCCAAAACGATAAACCCCTTAGAACATCCGTACCAAACAAACCAATCTTTGCTTCTACTTTTATTTTTCTTTTGGATAAATTAATTCACAAACACTCGTAGAACTAAGACAAGCCGGGTGGGTGTGGTTTAATAAAAAAATACAATTTGTTCAGGACAAACGGTTTCTTTTATTTTCGCCCCCTCGAGAAGAGGAATGTTGTCTACTGCTCTATTGTTTAAAAACTTCAGGCTGCTTACTGACTAAATAATACTCAAAGGGGGGGAAAGAAAAAGCAAAAAATAAAAAGATAAAATAGGAGAAAGGCAACCCCATTCGGAAAGCTACGCTCTTATTCTACTTGGGCGGAAATAATAGAGGGAGATATTGTTTCCTGTTTCACGGGTGGTTTATAGAGATTGTTTGTTTTCAATTTGTAAGCAAGAGTAAGCATTCCTCAGGTTCGTTGTTTTTTTTTCTGTTCTCATCGCTTAACAAAAGACGACGATGGCAAAACCACTGAAAAACTTGATAATTTGAGGAAAAGTACAAAGAACATTAAAGTAAGTGTTGTTGTTGTTTTTTGTTTTTGAAAACGTTGTCATTTCAAAGAGAAATCTTTTTTTTTTATCTTTTCAAAGAGTTGCTATACATATTGTATTGATTAATTTTTTTCATTTCCTCTGCATGCTTGTTTATTAATGACTATGTGGTTTTAAGCAGTAAATCTATCAAATGACTAAAATACAAATAATAAAGATAAAAATCATAACAAAAACACGTATACAATTTCTTAGATATATTTCAGCAACGAAAAAAACAATTAAATCAGTGTAAAAATTTGTACATTCCCCCCTCTTGTACAGCAACAAAATGTGGAAAATATTTTTTTCGCAATATAAAACACATTTTTAGCCACTATGTATTGTTATTTTTTGTTTTTTTGTTTTTTTACTTGAAATGGACATGTTAATGATGTATCATAATATACAATTAAATTTTATTTGCCGAACGACCGTTTTTCCTTTGTTCATTCATTTCTTTCCATTTTATATTTTGTCCTTGTTTCGTGTTTTCAAGTGCACGTGTGTATAATCCGGATTTTGTTTTCTTTTTTTTTTCTTTTGTTTTTTTGCTCTGCTTCAAGTCTCTTTTTTGGTTTTACTTTTTTTCTGATGCGTGGCTCTATATTTTGGCTCTGAAATTTTGTTCTCAGTAATGTTGCAATTTACTATAAGAAATAGTAACCAAAAAAAAAAGTTAAAAACGAAATGAATTAATGTGCTCTTTGTTTCTAATTTTACATACAAGAATTAAATATACATAATATGTGGTCTTGAAATTTTGAATAGAAAATTGAGGTTGTAGTTATTTATTCGATGTTATTAACAAGCCCTTTACATAAACATCTTAGAATCCAAATTTTGATAAAGAAGTTCTAATGAGATATGTTATAAAGTAAATGAAACGGTTAGGAAAGGCTTGGTGTGGAGTTAACGCAATCAGAATGATAAATACATCAGTTGAGTTGAATTTATATATATTCCGGTAAGTGACAATTATATCGTTAATAATTGTAGTACTATTAGACTCTATTAATTGTTTTTATTTGTTATACTCATCGGAGATATGATGTCATTCCTTTTTGAAAAAGAAAAGACAAAGGTGGATTAATCATTAGTTCGAATTCTGCATGGAGTCATTTTTTTTTTTTGTTTTTTTTTTTTCAGTTTGAACGAAGAAGGAAAGGGATGGGAGCGTGGGATGATTAAATGAAATAAAATTGTGAGTGTCTCTTTTTTTTTTTTCTCCCTAAAAATTAAGCTCACGGCTTTAGATATAATACGTCATTTTGCCATGTTTAACCCTGTTAAACAGAAAATTAAATGATTAATTAATTTTCCTTGGTGTAGTTTCTTTTTTTCAATAATAACTCCTTATACTGTTGACTTTATCAATATTTATTTGAATGAAAGCAGTAGCAAGGTGTGAGGAGAAAGGGATAGCAATAGTCTAATAGTCTACAGTAATATGGCTATTTCGGTGTCTACAAGTAATAGATCAATAAAAAGTGTACCTCAATCATATCATAATAATAATTCTTCATTAAGTATGTCTGGTAGATACATGGCTGAAGGCGATAATACTAATAATAATACCAGTACTACTAGCTCCGAGGCCTTTCCTAATGAGTCACAACCTCTTATAAATCCAAATGAGTCTCAGAGACATATTGGTTCCAACTATGAATCGCTGAATAATGATACTAGTGAAAATGTGAACAACTATGATAATAATTCCGGAAGAGAAAACTCTGATAACCCAGCAATGGTAATTGCACATGATATTCAGGATAAATTATTCAGAATGCATAAAGATTACAAGACATTTATACACAATTCAAAATGGATTCTAAATGTTTTGATTTTAATTAATACATTATGGTTTATCATTACTATCATATCCGATTTTTTCTTTAATATGAATATCTTTGGTTTCAGTAATAGATATGGATCGTTTAATGATTTAGCATTGATATTTATTGCCATAATCGCTAACTGTTTGAATCTTTGGTTTAACCAGATTGGGCTTTATTCCTCATTAGATGTTGTACAAAACATCTCACTTTGTCTTCTGACTATATTCAATTTATTTTTGCTGATTATCGTTGGTTTCACTAGAGAACGTATTGGTTCAGTAACAATATTTACTTACTTATGGACAGCTTTCTCATTCATGATTGGTGCTGTTCTTGACTTCTATTTGCTAAAATTCAATGACCACCTTTATGAAAACAGAAGCAGGAGAATAGAACTAGAGACCCAAGGTGAAGAAGACTTTGAAAATAAGCATACATTGAAAGAATGGATTTTGATAGCTACTAGGAGTATTTTTAAATTATTTTTATTGATATTCATGGCATTCTTTACTTTGAATACTATGTTGACAGCATGGGATATTCACAGAACGTCTAAAAACATTGTTACTTCATATCCACCTAAAGAAATTGCAATTGAGGCAGCCTCATATGATAATTATCACTGGGTCGATGAAAATCATACTTACAAGATTCATATAACTTGTTATGGTGATATATATAACCACACGGATTTGGATAATGATAATCAACAACCAATTGTCTTATTTGAACATGGTGGATATGATACTGCTTACTTATCCGGTACATGGATTCAGGAACTTTATCATTTGAATAGAATTAAGAGATTCTGCAAGTACGAAAGACCAGGTTATGGGTTGAGTGATTCTCCTCCAGCACCAATTTCAATTTCAATGGTTGCTGAGGGTTTAAAATATGCATTGCTCAATGAAGCAAAGATTATGGGACCATTTGTAACAGTTGGTTATGATATGGGTGGGTTGTTCACCAGAGTATTTACTGCTAAAAATGTTGACATTGTTGAAGGGATGATGCTAGTTGATGCTTGGCATGAAGATCTTCTTTTGAAGAATTATTTGCAGAGATTACTCCCACCTATTGATGATGATGATCCAAGTCGTAACCCTGATGATAGAACATGGCTTCCCTCTGAGATTGGAAGATTAAATGAATTCAAACTTTGGTGGAAAGGTATTTGGTCGACTTTAGGAACTAAATTACAAACGTCTTGGTTATTGGCGCATCATGGATCTCGTGATCGTATTTTTGGTAGAGACCTACAATATCAAGGTAGGTTCTTAAGAACAAAGTTTTTAGAGAGTATCACTAGCTCTATCTTAAGTTATAGGGATGTTATTAGCAGTAATGACAGAATTATCGATGTGAAAACTAGTATTGTAAGTTCGAAGGAAATGGTTAAAAAATCATACAGATGGGGCAATTGGCAAAGAGAGTTGACAAAGATCTCCAGAAAAACTCAGGAGTGGAAAGTTGTTGATGGAGGTCATGAAATTTACAAATATAACCTTGGTAAACAGCAAGCGCAAGACGTTTTGTTGAGGTTAGTTGGCGAAAAGGACAGGTATTAGTTGTAAGATTTATTAGTTTAATACTGTTAAGATTAGTAGTTACTATTTTTTCTTTTATCACGTTATTTAGTTGAGGTAATAACAATATTTTTTGATATAAAAATAACAAGAAATAGAGATAAATAGATAAAACTGTATTAAGCCAAGAATAATTGATGGTATTAATTAAGTGCTAAACCAAGTTTTATTTAAGCCATAGATGTATAAATTGAAAAAAAATATAATAATAATATATAATATGCATTAAGGTATTCATAATGGTTGAGGAATTAAGACTGAAATTGATTTCAATCGGCCATACGGATATCTTTTTGATGATCCATTAATCCATTTAGTTGATCAACTAGTTCATCCCCATCACTTTCTATTCCACTTTCGCTTTCGGAGTCACTGTTATCTAGAGAAGCTTCTAAATCACAGGTGGATCTACAATTTGGACAAACAAATTGTGGATAGGCTAACATTACTAATCTTCGAACACAACGGAAATGCCATGTGTGAGCACATGGAGAAATAAAAATAGCTTGACATGGTTTTATTTTGGATAGACAGATAGAGCAATCCTCCTCATCAGAACCAGTAGTCAATTTTTGAAGTTTTCTCATTTTTTGCAAGGCTTCTTTGTTAAATGCATTTGCCTTCAACTTCCAAGACCTATTTAATTCTACTCTCATGCGAACGCATCTGTAAATTTCTTCTGTCCCTCCTCTGAAGTCCATACCTAGTTGTAAAATATCACCATCATGCAACAAAACATCTTTGGAAAGAGTGGAAGCTTGAGATAATCTTTGATGATTAAGGAAGGTACCACTAGATGATTTGATATCTTGAATATACCAGTTACCTTGTGAATCAACTTTGAAGCACCCATGAGTTCTGGATACGACCTTTGATTTAAAAACCACAGGATGATATTGTTCTGGAATTTTCGAAATTGCTTCATGAACACGTTCTGTATAACGTCCAATAACAAGTTGTGAACCAGGACCAGCCTTTCTAATCACAGGTTCGAAAAATAAACCTTGGTTTGTACTTGAGGAAGAATCAATGAATGGTGTTAGTCTTATGCTAAAAAACCCATTTTTATCCTTTCTCTGCTTTAATGCTTCCTTATCTACGGGTTCAGGGCGAGGTTTATCAGGTGGTAGTTGAAGGTTCAATAGCTCATCTGCGTTCTCTTGGTCTGCTGCATATACGTAATGTCTCAAATTCTTATTTTGATTGTTAAGAACAGACGTGATAGCATTAGTTGCTGGTTGATCTCCATTCAGGTTCATTGTTCCATTTTCATTATTATTTGCTGGGCTATCAACACCTGTATTGTTCCTGGAGATGCTATTAGTTGCCTGTATGAATGGGTTAGTACTGACACCTGAAACATTGACGTTACCAGAGTTGTCGCCTGTCAAATCAATCACAATATTAGACCCGTTATTAGTATTGGAATTTTCTGTCTCTGGCAATTCATTGCCATTCCCTGAACCTTGACCATGTTCTCTTTGAGAGGATAATGATAAGGAGATTGGTAGCTGGTATGTGTGACCATGGCCAGTTGTCGCGACTGCATTACTCATGTTAGCCTGGATTTGTCTCTGTATTTGCATTTGTTGCTGGTGTTGTTGCTGTCTCACGCTCAAGGGGATAGAGGAGCCAGGATTACTGCTAGTTCTTGATCTGTTCAAAGCGGTGTCAATAGGGGTCCGTCTCCCAGTTTGGTTATTATTCACTATATTATTGGTGGAGCTGTTACCAGTTAAAGACACGCCTAATGCGGATGGAGTGTTGTTGTTACTAGTACTATTGTTGTTCTGGGAGTTGACTGTATTGGTGCTAGTGCTGTTATTACTATGTTGTCTGATACCAAAAGATGTTAGTAAGGAACTGAAACCGCTGGATCCGTTATTGTTACTATTTCCCGACATAGAAAACCGACTGCCTACATTCGGATTTGACTGACTTCTCCCACCAGTTGTACCACTCATATTGGTGCTTGAACCTTCCGTGTTTTGTCGACTATTACCTTGCCTAGATTCACTATTTGATTCACCTGTAGGGGGAATTTGAACTGGTGTATACATAACCTCGGATAAAAGAAAAAGATTATTTGTTGTTGTGTTTTATTATTATAATCTTTTGTTGTTGTTCTTAGTTTTTTATCTTTTTCCCGATCTTACACAACTAGAATAAAAAAAAAAGAGTGAAGTTATATTTTTGAGAGAAAGAGACAAATCTATCTTCTTAACCTTTTTTTTTGTTAGCTAGTCAGTTAGTTCTGCCCACTTTAAAAAAAAAAGTCTTCTTCTTTCTTTTCGTTTTCAAAGAAATTATCTTTATGGTCACACAAAAAGAATCTTTAATTTCTCTTTTGTTACCCAATAAAAAAAGAATAAAAACCGAAGCGTTAAGTCAAAAAAAGCTGTTCTTCTAATAATTTATTTTCCAAAACCCCTTTTGCAGATCCCGATTACTTTTTGGGTTTAAATTTATTTGAATTTATTTTAATTTATTTTATTTTATTTTTTTTTTTTTTTTTTGAATTTCATTTTCAAATCTCCTTTCCTCCTCTTTGAAGATCAAAATTTTTACCTTGCAAAGTTTAAAAAAAACAAAAAAAAAATAAAAAAAAAATTTTTGGGGGAAAGACCAAAATTCTTACACAGAAACGCGCGCACATATTGCTTCCCTCTTCAGTGATTACATGCGTGAAAAAATGGTGCCTAAAACAAGAAAAACACTAACCAATGGAGTTACCTGTTAAGAAACCCCTGCACAAATTGTTTTTTTTTTATGTTTTTCATCTCTTACTAAATGATATTCGTATAATATTATACTTCACGTGGTGGTGGAGAAAGCCACAGAACATTTTTTAATATTTTGGTATTCAAATTTTAAATTAAATGAATAGAAACTATTAAACTGATAAAAATAAATTTTCTAATAATATTGTTTGAGTAGTTTCCCAAGATATTTGCAAGAATATAATTTTCAGAATACAAGTCGTAGTTCAAATTGTTTGAATTATACTCAAAATGGCTTGTATATGAAAAATATGAATATAACATGTAAAAATACTCAAATATATATACGCTAATGAAATGTTACTACTAAAAGCAAAAAAATATGATAGATAGAATAAAAAAATAAAATGAAAAAATAAGGAATATTTGAAATAAATTTTTTTGAGACTGTATGTAGAACAAAGCCTTCGACTCTATGAACCTGCCTTTAAACTTGTGTTTTTTTTTTATAATTGTTGTGCTTCTCTAATTGTAAAGCAATTACAATTTGCTTAGATCTGTTGGAGAGGAGTTAGCTGTAACAATTTCATCGTATAGAAGAGTTGTCAAGAACTCACTGAATTTCTCACCTCTGATTTCAGGTAGGAAGTATTTGGCAGCCAATGCGAACTTGTTCTTATCTCCAACTGGTGATTCCTTCTCCAGCTTCTTGACACGATCCTCTAGTATCTTTTGTGTCAAGTCTGGTGTAACCTTTTCACCAGTGTCGCTTAGTGTAACACCGTGGTGGACCCATTGGTATAGTTGACAACGAGAAACCTCAGCAGTGGCGGCGTCTTCCATCAAGTTGTTGATAGGAACACAACCAGAACCTCTGATCCAGGCTTCCATGTATTGAAGACCGATATCCAGATTTTGGATAATACCATCTAAGGTGACCTTAGCATCTTGAATCTTAGTGTTGACCAAGTCTTGTGCAGTTACTTGGTTTTCTGGAACAAAATGAATTTGGTTTGGAGTACCCATGTTAATGAAAACTTCATTACAAATTGGAGCCAAGGCAGGGTGAGCAACCCAAGAACCATCGTGACCGTTAGTCAATTCTCTAATCTTATCGTTACGAACCTTGGCTAAGGCCTTTTCATTGGCTTCTGGGTCGTCCTTGATTGGGATTTGAGCGGCCATACCACCCATAGCATGGACACCTCTACGGTGACATGTGTTGATTAGTCTCTTAACATAAGCATCCATAAATGGAGAAGTCATGGTGACTAGATCTCTGTTTGGAAGGACATGTTCTGGTAAGTTTCTCAACCTCTTAATAGTAGAAAAGATGTAATCCCAACGACCACAGTTCAAACCACTGGAATGTTGTCTTAGTTGATAGATAATTTCTTCCATTTGGAATGCAGCTGGTAAAGTTTCAATCAGAACTGTAGCTCTGATAGTACCACGTGGGATGGCTACATAATCTTGAGCAACATTGAAGATATCATTCCATAACTTGGCTTCCAAGTGGTGCTCCATCTTTGGTAAGTAGAAGTATGGACCCTTACCTAATTTAATCAATTCTCTAGCATTATGGAAGAAGCATAGACCAAAATCGAAGATAGAGGCACTAATTGGCTCGTCATCAACCAACAAGTGCTTCTCAACCATATGCCAACCACGTGGTCTAACAATAATTGTTGGAGAATCCTCGAATCTCTTGTTAAGTTTATATTCCTTCCTAGGTGTCTTGAAATTAATCTGGTTTCTAACGGCGTCATATAGGTTAACTTGACCGTAAATCTGGTTTAACCATGTTGGAGAGGCAGAATCTTCAAAATCAGTCATGTATGTCTTGACATCAGCGTTCAAAGCATTGATCAACATATTTCTTAGTGGTGGACCTGTTATTTCGGTTGATCTGTCAATCAATCCTGGTGCTAATGTAGGTCCTTGCCATGTTGGGTCATTTCTAATGTTAGCTGTTTCTGGTAAAAAGTCCAGCTTGAAGTTTCCAGAGTCCAGCTTCTTTTGCACATCCTGTCTGTTTTCTAACAATTGCTTTCTTCTAGCATTGAATGTTCTGTGTAATAGGACAATAAATTCCAAAGCTTCCTTGGTTAGAATAGTCTTGACAGTAGTGTTAGATGGAGGGAATTGTGGTTTGTCGTCGATGTCAACCAACAACTTAACATTATCCAAAGAGATTTTAACCATTTTTTTTTTAATTTCGTGGTTTTTGGTTTAGTGTTTCTTAATTTTTTAAAACTTTTTTTTAATATATCAAAAGTTTCTTGTTAATTTTTTGTTCTATTCCCTTTTTTTTTTTTTTATTTTTTATCCAAAAAGAGAGATCAAAAGGGGATATACGTTATGAATTTCTTCTACTTCGAAAGAAACAGACAAGAGGAATAAAAATGTATGGAAAAGAACTACTAAAGACTACTACAATACCCTATTTATATACTTTTTTTTTTTTTTGTGAACTACTTAAAGAAAGTTCAATTCAAGAAGTTTTACAATAAGAAAACTGTACCTCATCGACACTCCCCTTCCCCTTTGAATCATATAATGTATATCATTTCATTCAAAGACAATACGAGAAAAGGACCCGATAACTCGGAGTTAATACGCTATACTCCTAAATGTTTTCACTGCCTTTCAATGCAAAAAAAAATAAACAGCCTATCTTGTTCCTTGACTTCTCTCTCGACTATTTGACGCCGACTCATTATTTTCTTTCTTTCTTTCTTCTTTCAATTTTCTCAGTCATACTGACAGTTTCCCATTAGTCCGGCTCGACTAATACGTCGAAGACTGGCAGCACACATAAAATGTTTTCTTTTATGTCAGCAAGACTTTGGTATTTTCCCCATCCATCCGTGACTTTCATCAAAAAGAGCCCATTTCTTTACCCAATTTTTCTTGACTCTCCATTGACCCTCTCCCAGCCCCACGCACCATTAACCCCTAAAAATCATAGCATGAAAAAAAAAAAAAGTATGATGAATGGAAATTTAATTCCCTCCATCTATCCGAACCTTTTTTTTTTTACTAATCTCTTCCTGAAGTAAATTTACCCTGTTAAAAATGCACAAAAATACCGAATTTTATTACCCGGTTACTTATATTCTCAGATGTGGAAGTGTGCTTCCACATTTTTTTCTTTGTGAAGGGCGGCTAAAAGATCTATTACATTTGAGCAATTTTTTTTCATAATACGGATATAATTTGTTATAGGCGGCTATCTTGATCTTTTTCTCTTTTTTTCTTTGCGATTTGGGAAATCTTGAAAGAAAAAAAGTATAAATAGGACCAAAATTCTCTCATTCCCCCCATACACAATTATCACATCGCATTCTTTTTTTGTTATGTATTTATTGTTTAAACAAATTTATTGTCGGTCATATATATAGTTGCAAAGTTAGCTGTAATTTCGTCTTTTCCTCCTCTACTATCTAATATTTTATTATCTTCCTAATGGCTCATTAGTCCTTAAAGTGTTAGCTAACATAAATAATGTAATAATAAAAGTATGGGATAATTAAAAAAAGTTAATAATTTACAATACAAATGAGAATAAGTGAGTTCAGGACATGCAAATAAGTATTGAAAAAAATCATTATACCAACACACGAACGGTCAGCATATTTACGTATTAATTGATAGTTTTTGTTAATTTTTTTTTTCCTTCGTACTCTCTCGCCTTTGCCCCCGTCCACCTTCCTGGCTTCGTATCTGTTTTTCACAGTAAAGATTTCCTTTTTTTTTTTTTTCAAGTTGTGCTTTATTTATTTTTATTTTTTATTTTTTTTTTTGTCTTCCCTACTTTTCAGATGTCTCTTTTTATTATTGTAATTTATTTCTGGATACACACTTATACCAATTAATAACATAAAACTACCAACGTATTTTACAAAGAGATTATTTTTGTTTCCAGAATTATTGCACTTTAAAGAAAATAACCGACTTATAGACCATATCTTTTTTTTGGACGGTTTACCTTTTAAGAGCAACAGATAAAAGAGAGAGAAAAAAAAAAAATAAGAGTTTTCTGTTGTTACCGTTAACTTCAGAATCCAAACAAAGCCAAAGAAATATCTCAATTGACATTGCATCCAATCTTTTTTTATTTAAATTATTTCAATTTGTTTTTTAATTTGTCACTAGTTTTCCATTGAAGGATATAAAATTGTTATTGAGTAAAGGAGAAATAAACTCGAGAAAGAAGCCGAAGGAAGCTCAACATAAAAAGGAAGAACATAATTGTCAATTATAGAAACTCACGATAATACATCATGTCTTTACCTTTACGACACGCACTAGAAAATGTTACTTCTCCAGATAGAGTCCTAGAAGACTTACTGGTACGTTTTATTATAAACTGTCCACCAGAAGATCTTTCTAGTGTCGAGAGAGAACTTTTTCATTTTGAAGAAGCATCATGGTTTTACACCGATTTTATCAAACTAATGAACCCTTCACTTCCTTCGATGAAAATAAAGGCATTCGCACAACAAATAATTAAACTCTGTCCACTGGTTTGGAAATGGAATGTGAAAGTTGATCAAGCTTTACAAAAATTTTCTAAATATAAGAAAACTATTCCTGTAAGAGGTGCTGCCATTTTCAATGAAAAGCTAACAAAAATACTATTAGTCAAAGGTACAGAATCCGATTCCTGGTCTTTCCCAAGAGGTAAAATATCTAAGGATGAGAATGATGTTGATTGTTGTATTAGAGAAGTGAAGGAAGAAATTGGTTTCGATTTAACTGACTACGTGGATGAAACACAATTCATTGAAAGGAATATACAAGGAAAAAACTACAAAATTTACTTAGTTTCGAAAGTTCCCGAGAATTTTGATTTCAAACCTCATGTTAGGAATGAAATTGAAAAAATTGAATGGAGAGATTTCAAAACTATTATGAAAACAATGTACAAGTCAAACGTCAAATATTATTTGGTGAATTCGATGATGAGACCATTATCGCTATGGGTAAGACGCCAAAAACAAATCAAGAACGAAGATCAACTAAAACAATACGCTGAAGAACAATTGAAACTAATGCTAGGTATTACCAAGGAAGAAGAGGTTGATCCTGGTAGAGAACTACTAAATATGTTACAATCTTCAGTTCATTTCAACAACAGTGAAAACACTTCAGAGGAAGAGAAGCAAACAAGAACCAATTCAAGTCTTGACTTCGATTCCATTGATGGTCAACAAATGACATCACCAAAAGAGTTACATAGAGGGGATGTGGGCGTCACTCCCGTCCAGCAGAATTACCCAATTCCACCTTCCGGAACTAAATTTGGTCCACAAGGTCCAATGGTACCACCTCAATTTTTAGCAATGATGAACCATCAACAACATTTGGCACCTTTTCCTTTCGTAAATGGAAACTTTCCATTCATGCCTTCTCAAATGCCAGTTCAAAATATCAACCCAAATATGCAAAGGTTTGGTGGATCTGTTTATCCACCAGTACCAGGTGCCCCATTTCCTCAAATGGATATCCAACCAAATATGGATGGTTTCTCCAAGCCAACACTCTCTGAGGATCAAACAAAAAATACAAAAGAACTCTTGAACTTGTTGAATACGAAAAAGTCAGTAAATACAGATTCTCAGGCTAAACCAAAGATAAAAATATTACAAAGGGGCGAAAATTTAGATGCTGTCGGGAATCCAGTAAATAGTAACGAGCACCATTTTGCTTTGGATGCGATGAAAAATAGAGTCTCTTCTGCTGGTGACAGCGGCTCATATTCCGATTTCGAGGAGTCATCGGATGATGCTGACAATAAATCGGAAGGATCACTTCCAGATGAGACAGGGAACCTGTATGAAGATTTTGAAAGTAGCTCCGATAATGGAATAAGCTCCGAGGAAAGTGATGAATATAGTGAAAATGAACACGAGAAATCCGAACAAGAGGAAGCAGAACTTGAAAAAATCGGTCAAGACGAAGAAGATGATATTAATACTTCTGAATCTGGTGTATTAGCTCAAAATAACTTCCCACCAAACAACGACATACCTTCTACCATCCCATATACCGAGAGCACAAGATCAGTGGATAATTCATTCCAAAGTGAAGTGATACGAAGCTCAAAACCAAAAATCAAAATTTTGAAGCGCGGAGAGGAACTTGACACTCAACAAAATAGCTCGAATGTTCCTTTTTCAGCAGATAATGGAATGAAACATAATGGAACAGAATTGCTGGCCATGCTGAAAAAACCACATCAAGATGAAAATCAAAAACATTTGAATGATTCAAACCCAAATCCAGCCTTTTCTGCTGGTATGGAGAATGAATCTAAAGCTTTACTTTCAATGCTAAAAACAGGAGATCAAACCAATGCTACAAGGAATGAAAATACTTTAGAATCTTCACATCCTAAAAGTGATGAAAAATCTAAATTGTTATTAAATATGCTAAAAAAGCCTTCTGAAGAGGCTCATGATGAATCCAAACCCGGCAATCCTTTGCTTGATTTACTTAAACAGGGACCACACACAAATGTTAGCGAACCATTAGAGACTACAATTTCTCAACATAACCAAAATGCTAATAATTTGTCAACAGGAAACCTACCTCCAGGATTGAATAACCAAAAATCAGATGCTGGTGAAGAACTAATGAATATGTTACGTAGAAACTCTGCTTTAGATACATCGAACACCAACTCTGAAAATGACTTTAAGAATTTCTCTCCAATTAATAGAGACATTTTATCTACACCAGTTGATAGTGCAAATCCAAAATCATCTACAGCTTTACTTGATATTCTACATGGAAGACAAGAGAAATCCAATTCCCCACATGTTTTTAGTCCTCCAAACTATGACCAGTCATACAATGTCAGTCCTTTCCAGCAAGTAGCAACTAACGTCAATACTAATGATAATGCTGACGTCTCAAGGGAGTTTTTGAACATACTTGGAAGATCATCAACTGGTGGCAATTCGTCTATTGAAAGGTCTAACTCTATTACCAATCAAGACCGACCAGATAACTTTGCCACGACAAATGATCAAAATGCTGCAGCATCCAAAAACCTACTAAATATCTTGCACAAAGGTCTTTAAATGCGTTTCATCTTAGTTAGTTAACTTCTCAAACAAAAAAACTAAATATATAAAACTAGTAAATATCAATGCTATATAGAAACGATTTAGAATTCTGAATAGTAAAGGAAATAGATAGAAATAAAATCCTTTTGGTATTTGAAAAAAAGAAAAAAAACAAAAAACAAAACAAAACTAAACATCGACATCTTGAGGAAGTTAAAATGATATCGTTTCGAAGATATGTTTACAATATACAACTTACTCTAAACTATATTCATTTAAAATTGTTTCTAATTCCTTTTCTTCGTTTTTAGGCCACATGAAATTCAAATTCTTAACACCTTGTATTGTCACTATACAACCGTAACATAAGTCACCATCAGCCCCATTTTCCCAGGTTTGATCACGAAGCTTATAGTATTCACTGGTCTCTATACCTACTTGAGATTTAGACCATTTCTCATGTAATTCACGTTCTTCGTCAGTCTCGATAGGGTGCGGCACGTTAACAGTAATATCCCTTAGCCACTTGGAAACATCGCCATGTATTCTAGACTTACACACGGAGCACTTTCGTACCTCATTCTCTGTATTTGGTTCGGCAAGTTTGTCACCAGTTCTTAAAACAGTAGCGATAATATTGGAGTACTCACCTTCAATGTCATTAAAATATTTACGGGCTAATTCATTGATGGTCATGTTCTTCACTAACCTGGTACTACCTCCAATCTTACTTTTTTCTGGTTTGTCGATTAACAGATTATACTGAAGCTCGTAATTAATCAAATAAGAATCAAGTCCAAATGTAGCACAATAGGCATCGACTTCAGTTAGTAGGATATCTTTCAATGGGTATAGATTCTTAAAGTTATTACCATAGTTTTCATCAAAACTATCAGAGTTTAGAGATGACGCAATTTGAGAACCTCTACCCTTAACAACATAAGAGATAATCTCATCTGCTAATCGAGTCATAGAATGCCCCCAAAGAATTGCTTTTTGACCCTTTTGGTAAGCATATTTCTTGACGAGATGAGTTGTAATAAATGTTAACAAGTCTTCCTTTGTTGATCTATTTGGACAAGAACCTAATAAGCTCATCAAAGTCAACGATTCTGGATCAGCCTCTGTTAGGTTGTCTATCTTACCAGTAAATTCAACATTATGCAGAACTATTCTGTGTAATTCCTCACTATTCAACTTGAAAAAGTTGTCTAAACTCAAAAGGTGAAATCTCATATCTTCCTTATTCTCATGGAATCTGTTTTCTGATAAATCTTTGACTACTGATTTAATCTTTTCAAATGTCTCCTCGTCATCTTCTTTGTAGCAAATTAAGATATCCACATTAAATCCCGTTTTCTTGTGCTGAGCTTTTTGTTCCAACAATGTCAAATGAACTATATCCAACATCATTAATGAAGAAGAGCCCAAAGAGAGTGGAATCAAAATTGTCGAATTTTTGTTTTGTAATTCAGCTTCTTCAGCGGTCCTTATCCTGTCTTTGTACATTACTTTAAAAATCTCCCTGAAATAATCGTCTGACATCATCTGCTTTCTTTGCTTCTGCATCAAAAACTGCTTGAAACACTCCGAACAAAACCTTTCCTTTCTGGATATAATTATAGCAGTTGCACTATTACAACGCTGGCATGGTTCTACCGTCATTTTTGTTTTTCTTTTTTTAATCTTATTTTTTGCTTTGATTTTTCCTTAATCCTATTCTAATATTAATTCTCTTCAATTAAGATTGAATATATCGTGAATCAAAATAAGATATTCACAAATACACAAGATTAAATTAAAATAGTATTTGTTAGTATGTATTAATAATCAATAAAAGCTCATCGCGATGAGCTGCATCAATTTTTTTTTTTTTCATTTTTGCCTGTGAAATTTTTTTGCAACCCGGGTAACTTATCACAATATTTCTTCATCTCATCTCAATCAATATTATATATGAGGCTTTATTCAGATTAAGGACGTTTGTTTTTAGCAGTATACAAGGTTAATATACATTTTATCATTGCTGTACTCAATTTGTTTATGTAACATTAATGGGTATTAACAAGCTCTACTTAAAAGTGAATCACTAGAAACGAACTAAAAGGGCGACTCAGGAAACAAAAATCCCCCTGGCTTCGGCGTGGATGAAGAAACTTTAAGAAATCAAGATCAAGATGGACATACACACCAAAGAAGACTATTTTATTTTTAATTAGGAAAAGAATCATACCTTTGCATCAGATTAGATCTAAATAACTAAATGAGTTCGAATTCAGATTCATTGGGAGGGTTTTTAGTTAGGAATAAGAGAGCAATTATTGCCTCTGCGGCTGCTATATCTGCCGCCGCCGGTGCTTACATGTACTACACGCAATTGCAAAATCTAAAGGATTCTAAGGATAGCGATGAAAATACGGACAGTAACCAACATTTTGATTTCTTGGTTACTGCTGAAAATGAACCTGATATCGATGCTATGAAAACAGTCGAGGATCAAATCCTAAGAGACAAGTACTCCACTGAACTAAAAAACAAGGGTAATTCTTTCTTCAAGAAGAAGGATTACAACAGTGCTATCAAGTACTATGAATTTGCATTGCAATTGAAGGAAGATCCTATTTTCTATTCGAACTTGGCTACTTGTTACATGAGCCTTGATAACAGCGAGAAGGCATTAGAATACTGCAATAAGGCTCTAGCTTTGAATCCCGATTACTCTAAGGTTCTCTTGAAACGTGCTTCATTACATGAAGGTGCAGGCAGATTTCAAGATGCTCTATTCGATCTAACTGCTCTGTCTTTAAATGGCGATTTCAACGATGCTACTATTCAACCAATTGTGGAAAGAGTCCTAAACAAACAAGCTATGATGGCTTTGAAAGATATCTTAGAAAGATGCGAGAAGGAAAAAGTCCTACCTTCCGCCACTTCTATGGCTGCATTCTTTGGTGTATTCAAACCTGAAACTACATTCAAGAACTATAATGAAAATGATGAGTGTGATAAGCTTTTGGTAGAAGCATTAAATGCGTTATATGGTCAAACAAAAGAAGGATATAACAATGCTGATGATCTATTCAGAAAAGCTCTTGATAAGTACAAGGTCAAGCTGGAAGAAAATAAGGATGATATTACATTGAAAGAAAAGACAGCTATTGCTTACGAACATGTTGGTATTCTCGATTTCTTGAAAAATGACGCTATTGCTGCCAGAGGTAATGTCGATAGGGCCTTAGAATTGTTCCCAAGAGCCAAATCTTATGTTTACTTGGGCTTGTTGGTCGCTGATAAGGGTCTGGATGAAGAATATTATAAGAATTTCGAAAATGCTCTAGCTTTGAACCAGGATAATGCTGCAGTATACTACCATCGTGGTCAAATGAACTTCATCTTACAACAATATGACAAGGCAGGTGCTGATTTTGATAAGGCTAAAGAAGAAGATCCAGAAAATATTTTCCCATACATTCAACTTGCTTGTATGGCGTACCGTGAAGGAAATTTCCCTGATTGTGAAACTCTATTTAGTGAAGCTCGCAGGAAATTCCCTGACGCTCCAGAAGTTCCTAACTTCTTTGCTGAAATTCTATCTGATAAAGGTGATATAGACAAGGCTTTAAAGGAATACGACAGGGCTATTGAATTGGAAGGTAAGACTGACAATATTCGTGTTGGTATTGCTCCATTAGTAGGAAAGGCTACCACTTTACTAAAATATCCAACTGTTGAAAACTTTATTGAAGCTGACGAGCTATTTGAAACTGCTTGTTCCGAAGATCCAAACGCCGATAAAGCTAAGATGGGTTTGGCCCAATGTAAACTACAACAAGAAGATTTAGAGGAAGCCATTAGCTTATTTGAAGAAACTGCTTTCTTGGCCAGAACTTTGGATGAAAAACTTCAAGCTACAACTTTTGCAGAAGCAACAAAAGTCCAACAAAATATCAGGGCTGATGCAAGACTGCAAACCAAAATTATGAAGGCTGTTGATGACATTCGTCGTAATGGTGGACAAGCCGGCTTTTAATCTTTGACATTGGATAAGGTTTTCAGTAAAAAAAGAATCAAAATAAAAAAATGGAAAATTACTATTAACAAATTTTTGAATCAATTTTCAATACCATTACGAGTAGATTTGATTGGTAAAATCATTAATATATGTCCAAGAGAAAGTAAAAGCACTCTGCATCTCCAGTAAGCATAATCTTGGTTCTTTATATTCGCCTAGTATTTTTTTTTTTATTTCCAAGGTTTTTATTGGTCATAATTTCGCATAAAATATAATTAATTGGAAGCTGGTAATTAACCCGATATTTGCTGTTATTATTCCTTTTACATATTTGTATGTAATAATTTTACGTGTATATAAATCTTAATAAGATATCTTATTGTTCATATGCTGATAAAGCGCTATATACGAAACCTAGGAGGACAAAAATCTATGAAGTCTTTATTTTCGAAGGGAAAGTTGAATGCAATACATTCAGTGGAATGTAACAACGATAGGGTTTGTTAACTAAAAAAACAATTAAGTTTAATCTTTAAACCTTTAAATCTATTATTTTTTGTCCTAACCATCTGTTAGTGACTTCAAAGAATAATTAGATTGAACAAAACTATAATTGTTGCAGAATTGAGAACAACATTATTGCGTTACGCCTTCTACGAAAATGAGCTTCTTAAGGAACCTTTATTCAATGTCTAAGATAAAAATGCCATCACTTTTATTAGGAAGAACTTCGATCAACCAGTATGTTTCACCATCCATGGTATTGACGAGAAACCTCATGAAAACGCATAGAGGTGCTCTTAAGAGATGGAGAAAAACTGCTAATGGTTTTAAAAGAGGTCTTGCAGGAAGAAAGCATGGGAATATCGGATGGTCACACCGTTCTTTGAAAAATCTTACTGGAAGGACAGAAGCACACTCTACACATACAAAACGTTTGAAGAGGTTAATGCCCTATAAATGATACTAGCAATGCTTACAAAAGTTTGATAAACTGATACATGATTATTCGGTAATAGCTTAGCATTTTTCCATAATGAGATTATATTCATGTAACTAAATTACTGCAAATGGTGCAGCGAATAATTTAAAATCTATTTGTAAATATGATATTTTATTGAAATTCCTAATGAATATTCAATAAGTCACATATATAGAAGGTTAGTTGATAAATACCTCTATTATTGTACATAAAGTCAAATGAAAAAATATACTTTTTCAATATAAATGCCACTTATTTTTTTATGAGTTTTTGTCTTCATAGGTTTAAGCCTTCTCAGATTCTAGTCTCACTTCATCAGTTTTGTTATATTCTTTCTCAATCCACTTATTCGTCTCCTTGTTCTTTTTCAACTCAGCCGTTGGGAAATAGTGATAGTTGGTCTTCAAGGAAATAGCGAAAGGAACATTGTCAAATGTCATCATACGTATTTTACAGTACGTGTTGTCAGAAATTTGACGAACGACTTTCAAGAAAGTGTCCAAGTCTGGTGTTTCAATTTCATTAACGTGTGTGATGAAGTTAGTTGCTGAAATACCATACTGAATACCTGGCGAGGATTCACCCCTAAAAGTACAATACACGCCACTTGGTATATTCAACATAGCTTGGCGCACAGCATGATGTGGTGCTTGTAAAATACAGCCTGCAAAAATTACAATTTGATCGGTTTCATGGACTTCAATAGTCTTCACATTAAGATCAACAATTTTACCTTCCCGCACTACCTTAAAGTGTAGAACATGTGACTCAACCTCCTCCTCGACTGCATTGACTATACCACTTAATTGATCCATTTCAGTTACAATCTTGTCATTCACCGACAAAATGACATCACCAGTTTGTAATTTCATTGGTTCATCAGTACATGATACTCTTGAAACTGTGATGAATTGTAGTCTATTCTTAGATTCATTTTCCATTCTTTCGATCCATTCCTCTGGAACACCTCTAATTCTTGCATGTAAAATTGAAATGGATCCAAAACCAGCATCCACTATCTGAACCTTTGGTTTACTACCAGCCTTCAAAATATCAATGACCTTTTTACAGTCCATTATATCAAGACCCATCAAATATACCTTCTCTTTATTTTCTTGTCTTTCTCCTAAAAAGGATAGCCATAAAGCCCTCACAGTACCATCCTTATCAGTTATTATACCTGAGTTACATCTAGGACTAACATTACTATCAATAGATATGGCTTCTAGATTGGTGGCACGATACCTTGGGATTAAATTACTAGGAATACTAACAGAGGAAATATCAGTTACTGTAGTCTCAGAAGTAACTAATCTATTATTGTGTGTAAAACCAATAAATTGGGCTGTATCACCTCTAGTCATTCTCTTTGTTGACAATTTTGGGGTCTCAACCGGCGCGTTCACTAGTGACGGATCGTATTGCACAATTGCATAATTTTGGGTAGGATGCAAGAACACGACTTGTGCAGGAACCACTACCGAATCCGCAATAGTAACAAAAACATCTAAACAATCATGCGGCACAGTTCTTCTGGAAACAATCACATAACCTTGTTCAGCATCTATGATCAAACCAGATGTTTTCAAAGTTTCAGCGGAAAGAGAATCCAATGGAATAGCGGCAACGGAATGGACCATACATAATGAACTTGATAATTTAGCAATATCTGGATTTCCAGTTGGAATTGGAATGAATTTAGCAGAATGTGGTTTCAATGGTTCCTCCGGCAGTGGATCAGCAACATTTGAATAATCCCATATACCTGTTTCATCATTTCTTTGATATATTCTAAACTCATTACACCAATGACGATCGACATAGATAGAAGTAACATTTGGAGAATGCTGGTCAGTCAAGTGATGGTATTTAACTGTGATACGAGCTTTGTCGGGAATTGTTTTCATAACTTCAATGAAGGTATCCAGATCCGGTGTCTCTTTATAATCAACAGCATCAACAATCCACCCTATCTTCTCTTTATTATCAAAATTAAATGAACCTGATGCACTACTTAGGAAAACACCTCTAATTGGCAGAGCGTAAAATCTAGCCATCTGATAAGATAACTCATTAAATGTAGCACCACAAACTTCTACATATCTGGATGGTGTTACTGAATGTAAATCCCCAACAGTACAATTTATTACCAATTCTTTTCCACCTCTCTGGACTTGAAATTCAATTTCTTTTCCGACACTTTTGTCAAGTATGTCGTCAACCTGTATAAAAGTAGAAATTCTTTTGCCATTAATTGCGATTAAAATATCACCTTCCTTAATTTTACCATCAGATGGGCCTTCTCTCAAAATAGTTTCAGCAACAAGAAGACCAATTCTCTCAGGAAACATATTTCTTGATTCTGCTTCACGTTCTGGAGTTAGACCAAGTCTTTTACATTCATCATATGGCTTCAGCAACCATTGAGTTTGAATAGTACCTCTTGTAATCGGCTGCTGAGATTGAATACACTTCAATGCACGCAATATTCTATCTAAAGGTAAAAAGAAATCGGTAGATGCTTCTGTGGACCCACCAGCTTGTAAAGCTACAGCATATCCGTCAATATTAACCACAGGAGAACCACTTGATCCACCTGAGGCAGATGCAGCTGCTTGGATATACTCGGTGTTAAAATCATTGTATGTTAATTCACCATAATCTGGGGCATTTCTATCTATTCTACTAATGAAACCTGCCAAAATACTTAACTTTTCACCTGCATCATTACCAACAACTCTGATTTCAGATCCAATCTTGGCTTCAGAAGGCTTCAATTCTAAGGCATTTATGTTGGTGTATTTAATCTTTTTTGGATCAAATTTGAGGAAGCCGAAATCATGTACTGGATCTCTATAAATTGGAATAACGTCACATTCCTCATGGTTATCAAAAACCACATAACCAACAAAAGGACCTGCACCAACAACATGTCTATTGGTTAGAATAATCCCCAGATTAGCATCAACCACAAAACCAGTAGCTTCAGAAACCAAAGCAGAATCGCAATCAAATGGTGCCACCTGTGAAAAATGGATGGACACTACTGATTTAACTACCTTAGATATAGTATTTTGCCACCTCATGTAATTCTCCGTCTCATCCTTATAAATAACTGGAAGTTCTTCTTCTAACTCCATAGATTCATCAATCCCATCCTCGGTCAGAATCTTTTTGTTGATATGGCCATCTGAACCTTCTGATAGAGTTCTTTTCTTTGCTTCTTTCATGACAGTCATTTAATGCCCTTCTTAACAATAAAACTAAACTCTAATACCAGCCTTAAACAGAGCCAAAGATTTATTTTGTTTATCTCTACAAATGAAACCTTTTAAAAGATACTCTAGAATAAATGACCTTACTTTCTTTCTGGCAAATTTATTTTTTAGAGCTTTTGAAAATTTTTTGACAAAATTTAAAGATTTTTCCGTTTTGGGACACAAGCTCATCGCATCGCCTTGTGGATCTTCAGATATAAGAAAAAGTTGAACAAAGTAATAATGCCATCAATAAACATGTATTGAGAAAGTGAAAGTCAAGTCTCACACAATTTGAATATATAAATCAAATCTATACTATTCTATTAAAAATAAAAAGTCTATAATCAATTGTACCCTTGTATATATAATTAAATAGAAATATGTTTAGAAAAAAAATTAATTTACTGCCTTACAAGTAGTGGTTATTCCTCATATACTCCCAATAATAAATACTAAAATAATATTAGAAAAAAAAAATGAAAAAAAAAGAAAGAATCTTACTTAAACAGCTTTGGTTCTGGATACCCTGGTTCATTCGAAGGGGATCTGCCATTCTCAAAGTTATAATGCGGGATGGAATTAGATGGCATATTTTGTGGGGGCATATGCTGCTGTGGAGGTTGCTGTTGTTGCTGCTGTTGCTGCATTAGAATTTGATGAAGCTGATATGCTTGTTGGCCAATATGTGGATTTTGGAATTGCGCCTGGTTAGGTAATGGATGGCCCATCATAGGTTGACCTTGTACTGGCAAATGTTGGCCTGGCATAGGTGGCATTATTATCTGTTGTCCAGGAGCAATCTGGAATGGTTGTTGTGGAGATGGATACATATTAGCATTTCTGTAGATAGGTGGTGGAGTCATAGAGTTTTGCGGCATTGCTGTCATAGGATTCATTCCGGGATACCCCATTGGTTGCGGATACTTGAACATAGCAGTAGGGGGTGGTGGAAATTGACCCGGCAAAAATTGATTATTGGACATATTCGGATAATTTATATGCTGTTGAGTTGGTGGTGAACCTGCCATCGAAGTTTGAATATTTTGTTGCATCGGGCTAACGAAGTAGCTTGGGTTCTGTTGATTGCTCATTAGAGTTTGTGGTTGTCTCTTAGCTTGATTGCTTGCATTCTTAGCAGTTGGATTGCTGCTCGAAGAAGTTTGTCTTTGCACAGCATTTTGTCCCTCAGAAGCCGCATTCGAATCATTATTTCTTCCTTCACGAGAACTTCTTGAAGTATAGCCATGAGATTTACTCATACCAATAGGCACCTTCATAGTTGCGATATTGAAAGAATTGTCATTCTTTGGTTTTTTAACATTTTGATTAGGTTTGTTATTTTTTTCAGATGGTCCTCTCTTCTTTTGTTTTTTTTGCTTTTTGAACATTGCTTCCTTCTCATCGTCTGAAAATTCTTGTTCTTCTTCTGGTAATTCTTCGTCAAACATATTGGAGGCGTCAGTCCCCTTAATCTTCCTAAGCTCGAATGTATCAACCCAATGGACATCCTTCAATACAATGAAGACAGAATGGTCAATAAAATCTTTCAAATTTTTCTCCTTCTTGAAATTAGATGTAATGCCGACTCTGTAAAACGGTGACTGTAGTGGTCCAAACACTTCTCTTAATACACCAAGTGGTGTTTTATCCTCAAGACAGAAAATAGAACCTTCCTCCAATACTCTCTTTTCTCCAGAAAGTTCTGCTGTTATGATAAAATTGTCATCAATTAAACTCTTAATTTTACCGATCGACATAATATTAGCCTTCTCGTCTATTTTGTAATCATCAGGGAGATCAGCCATTTTATCGTCTACCAGTTCATTCTTGGATCTGATGGGTTCAGTATTAGATGGCTCATCCAAATCTGAGTCCTGATCTTCCAGAATATTTTTAGCATTGTCATCATCATCTCCAGAAGATTCAGAGTCTGTGTCTGAGCTTGAATTTTCGCTTGTATAACTGGTAATCCCAGTTTCGCTAACCTCAGAAGTAATATCCTTAGTATCTATTTTATTTGAAATGCCATCTTCACTTTGTATCTCCGAAGTATTAAAATCAGAAGTCTTTTGCTCACTATCACTTCTATCACCATCATCAAGCTTCTTCATATCTGATGCTGTAGGATCAATAACCTCTTTCTGTTCCTTATCATCTCCTTCAGCTTTAACATTTTGCTCTTCAGCTTTGCCATCTTGCTCTTCAGCTTTACCATCCTGCTTTTCAGCTATAACATCTTTCTCTTCAGCTATAACATCCTGCTCTTCAGCTTTAACATCTTTATCTTCACCATTATCTTTCTCATTTACTACCTCTTCTTTTTCATGTGCTTCTTTTGTTTCTTCTCCTTTATTAATCGAATTATTTCCTTCCACTTTAACATCATCTTTTAATTTTAAGTCCAGTTCTTGATCAGGATTTTCCAGAGCCTTTGAAAATAAATCTTCGGCCATTTTCTAAAGAGTAATTGAAAAACAATTATTTCTTTTCTCTAAATCCTTTCTTTAATTGTTTAACAAATTAAAAGAAAACTTTGCTATCCTTTAATTTCGAATTTGCCAAATGAAAACACCTCCCTCTTCTTAGCTCTATTTATAGCTCATCGACAATTTTTTTCCAAGCTAAGAAAATTTTTTTTTTTCTTGATTTGTTTTCAAACTAAAATTACTTAATTTTTCTTCTTTCTTTTATTTTTCTTTTTTGAGCAAAGCCAATATATTTTTTATGAAGCTCACAGATAATACTGTAGGGGCAATGATAATTATTTCTCCATAAGAGGAAAATCATGAAAAAAGAAAAAAGCAAAAAAGAAATATAACTTCCCAGTTTGGAAATGGTTTAATAAAGGCGGAAATTATATACCAAATTAGGATAATTTTTTCGTACTTTCCCCGGTCGGTGATGCCCCTTTTCAGTTTAATTATTTCTATATATTAGCTTCCAATATTGGTAAATAGTCTTGATTAGTAATGATTAGTATATATTTTATCCTTACATTTACTAAAAATCATTAAACATCTAACTGGTTTTCTATTTAATATTACAATTCTACTCTAAGGGTAGATTAAATAAGCATTATATCATTTACCTCAACTGCTTGCTTAAGCCATGTAACTCCTCATCACCATCTACACGTAAGTCTCTGCAAAAAAGTGTTTTGGCTTCTCTGAAATCGTTGAATAAATGTGATAAAGTCTTTATTGCCGTAACTAGCTCTCGAGAGTATTGTGCAATTGTGGAATGGTTTTCCAGACTTAACTGCAAGTATAATTGGTACGCAATTTCATTCAAGGATGTATATACACCAGAAAACTCGTTGATGATCTCTAATACTTGTAAAACTGATGCTGGATAAGGCTTACCCGAATAATGGCCATAGTTTGTGTCAGAGTTGGTGGATAGAAGCTTATGTGAGAGTATTTGACGCAGGTATTCATTATGCATGCTGTCTAGTTCGTCAATATTTGGTAACAATTGTGAAGAACTTTGAATTGGAGTGTTCCCTTGAAAGATATTAACTCTAGGTTTCAATATACCACTGACAGTCTTCGTTTCATTGTTGTTAGCTACAATTGAAACCCTTGTTTTGGTTTTCCGCTTTGACAAAATATCTAATTTGCTTTCGAGCGTTAGATACTCTCTGTTGATGATAAATTGTAAGTAGTATGTCTCCAAATTATTTTGGAACTGGAACATTTGTGAATGTAAAACACTACATTTAGAAATATGTCTTATTATGTCACTAACAATTGGAATGAAATTTGGGTATTTCTTGTATGTTCTCATGATTTCCTTGGTTCTTTTTGATTCGGACTCAAAATTGTACTTATTTCTTTTGAATTTCCAAAGAAAATTGAAAATTCGCAAATACTCTTTGCGACCGTTTGGACGGTTGACATTAATTATCAGTGAAAGAGGCTTATCAATTAGATAGTCTAATGTAAAGACATCCCATCCTATCGAACCATGTCCAAGATCAAGGACCCTGGCATCTAGTTTATTGATAACGTAGTTGTTATCGTACTTATTAATACAATTGCGTAAAGATGATTGTTGGACAGACTCTTGTAAGATACCAGTTAACCCATAATTTGTTAGAGCTTCTGCAGGTGCATTGAATGCCTCTGCCAATTTATCAATCAGAACACATATTAGATCACCTCTTCCCATAAATAAGATATTTTTTAGAGTTTTTAGTACGTCACTGTAATAAAACTTCTCACACAATACTTGATCAACATATTCTACTATTTCTTTATATTGAGCTGATGTTACTTCAAAAAACTCTGTTGATACCCCTTTACTTCTGAGATTCTGATAAAGCTGACTATATTTGCTGGAGAAGAAATTTGAGAATTCCAACTCTCCGCAGTATTTTTCTATGAATTGAAATGATTTTCCAATTATCAGTATTTCCTTGGCTCTTTTCAATGGTATAAAACTAGGAATCTTTTCTTTATTCAAATAGATTGGGATATTAGAGTTATTGTCTGTATTCTCATATTCAATAAATAGTTCACCATTAGTATGTTCAAGTGATCCATGGGTTAACCATTCACATAGGTAATCAAAGTAGAGATCCAATAATGAAAGAAATAGAGTATTTGAGATTTCTTGGATGGTTAAGTCACCGTGATAGCGCATTTCATCCAGTAGCGACAGTAACTTATCACCTGTAATGTCTTCGAACCTCTGAATGATCGAGTTAAAAACTCTAAGTCTTTGTACGTAATCAGTCAAAGATATGTAAACACCTTTAGTTGAAACAATCCTTTCAGAGGAGAATAATGAATTAATAAAACCGGTGTAATTGTTTAGTTCGCGATTTACCTCAATAATAAATGCCTTTTTTATTGGAGATAATTGAGTGTTACGATACACATCAGATATGTGACTCAGTTTTTTAAACAACAGTCCACTTTCAAAAATCAAATGGAGCAATCCGCTCTCTGAATTCGGCACATTTGTTGGGATCTGAATTGTATCATTTTCGATTTTGAACAACTCCGATGTTGTACCTAATAATGCATATGGAATATATTTGAGTATTTCTTCTTCCGTCACGGTATTCCTAGTATATGGAGATGTCACTGCTTTCATCGGTATCCTACTGGATGATTTACCTACATTGTACATGTTTTGTGACGAATTAATTGATCTTTCTGAATATCTCTCCAAGTTCTCAAAAGATTCAGTATATAAGCTAGCGGGCCTTATAGGACTTCCAGATTTATCATTTATCATTAGCATTTCTTGATTCAATCCTCCAGTTTGTGAATTACCATCTACATTTTGATGAAAAGCTCTCAGGTATGTTATCATATCTCGAGAATCATGCATACCAAGTAGAGGCTCCAATGCAACATTTAGTTTATGCCATGTTATTTGTTGCCGGAGTGGGTGAGGTGTTTTTAGCTGAAAATTTTCTATTAGTGTAACTAATTGCTGTTGATTCTTAAATTTGGATCCTAAAATAAACACTAAATCTTTAACAAATGACTGTATTACCGTATCAGGACATTCTGGAGGAAGATATGTTTCCAGAAGTAGTGATAGACTATTTTCTAGATCCATTCCCCTCTGCAGTTTCTTATTATTCCGATTAGAGATCTCTTTGATATTCCAAATTGACAAAATTAAAATTCAAAATTAAGGCTTATTTTATTGTTTTAATTGTATGGATTCCCTAGAACTTATGTTTTTGTATTCTGATAGTAATAACAATTTATTTTATTTATTTATGTTTTTTTATGAGGACAACTCTTAAACTTTTATTCAAGGTCGATAATATCACACACAAATTGAATTTTGGACAAAACAATAACAAAAAAATGATGACACGGATGTTATGGCACGGATTCGAATAATCAATTGAAGTAGTATTATTGCAATATTTTTGAATTATTTACAAAAACAAAGCTTTTTCAGAATTGTTATTTCTTATTTTTTTCGGAAAGACGCGTTTCGTCTAAAGGAATATATTAACATATGGACTGATGTTCTTTTTACTATTGATAATATTATTAGTTATTATATGTAAAATATATGTAAATATTTATACTGCATAATACTGGTAAGATATGTCTATTTTATTATACTGTTGCGAAGTCATTACTTTTCTTCACATATCCAAGGTCTTCCATAGCTACTTGGTAGTGTTTAAAGTTGTAAAATTGAAGCAATGCCCGCAATGCTATCTCTTGACCATATGCATCACTTAGCTCACCTGAAATATCTTTACCGGTAACCCAATTATCAACAAGCTCTAATTTTTCATATAAGAAAACCCCGGAAATCAATTCCATATGCTCGGACTTCCACCGTTTATTTTTGAATGGAGTCAGTTCCTTGGTGATTCTTAAAATTGGGTGATAGATGTCCAAGTTAAAGATATGATAGTATTTCTTAAAGATTGTACCAATCGATTGTGGTAGCTCTTTAATTCTTTGTGTCTTGGTGCCTACGACTTTACGCAAAATTCTAAGCATGTATGCAAAAACAGGTAGCAAATCAACTTCCACAGGTTTTTGAATTTGAGCCATATATCTGAATGAATTTTTGTATTCGAAGTTGTATTTCGAAGCCTCTATCCAAAAATTTTTCTGAGATATAACTGCTCTATTGAAAATTCGATCAGCATAATGCTCTGAATATTTCCCCAAGATAGCACTTGAAATATTAATAAACTGCGAATCATATAATATTACGGCTAGATGCTCGAATTTCAGAATGTGACTTAGCTTAAACCATTTCAATAGAAGATGAAGAATTTCGACTGAACTTTTCATAGATTTCTCTTTAGCTTTTAGCACTTCAAGTTGTGCACTAATAGTTGAGTCATCGACTGCATCAGTGGTTAAAATAAAGTGGTTAGTTAGGTTGAGTTCAATCGTTTGTAGTAGCACAAATACCAAAGAATTCAAACATGGTAAACATTCTTTATAATAATCATCAACTCTTGTTAGTATATCAAGCACTTCCTGATCCCCTTCACTATTAATGTTATGATAGTCGTATGGATCCTGTTTGTTTTCGTCTTCCCATCCACGTTCTGTAACCATGAATAGATCTCTCTCATGCCATAGCTGTTTTGTGCTTAATTTTATTTCGAGGTTTTCTGATAATATTTTTGCGGCTTCTCCAATGCTGTAAGGAATATTTATATCATTTGCTTGTTGAAAGTCACTTCCAAATCTCATCTTTTTCTCAAGCTCATCATTCTCATCGTCATCATCTGAGGGATAAAGGCAAGGATAAAGTAAATTGGTTTGAAATGATTTTCTACTTTTAGGTGTTTCATTAAAATGCATCAATTTTGGTGATGATGGTGGAGATGGGGCCGGTGTTGCCAAATGCTGTTCGGGCATATTTAAAGTTGCATTTACAGGATTTTTAGATTTGGGTCTGGGAATTTCTAGAAATTGGGATAAGGAATTTGATTTATCTGAGTCGATAGGTAGCTGATTTTTTGGTAACTCATATGATGGGTATCTAGATGATATATCTTGTGAAAATGCTTCATAATGCAATGGTGAAATTGTTAACTTATTCTTTTTCTCACTATTAATTTCTATTTTATGATATTTGTAAAGTGACTTTTTTGAGCTTTTGTAAGTTTTGATGTCTCCGAATAGTAGCACAAGACATTTCGCTAATAGCATGATAATATTACGAATTCTCATAGACAGTCTGCTATTCCATCGCCAATGTTCTATGTATTTAGTCAAATAGAACAAAATTTTTGAGTTATTAAGATCACGTATAACATTTTTTGTAGTTTTCTTTTTCATGTTACTCTCACGGAATGAGATGCATAATAATACCACAAAATATATGATGGAGGAGGAAAAAAAAAGCATCCTAGTTAATTTATTTAACATTTCATTTTTATCCCTACAATCATTTGCAACTGATATAAAATACTTTACTATTGTGGAAAAGTATTCCATAAGAAGAGTATTATTTCTTCTAAGAATTTTTTCATGCTCCTCTCTTCCTTCAACATGACCAAAAGACCCTAGGGAAATATAACATAAGCACATCATGGATTGCTCACAATTTTTATTCAAACCATTTACAAGTTGTTTAATAATCATTTGTGCGTATATGTCATCGGTAATGAACTTTTTTGTATCTTTTACAAAATGTATAAAGGCATCATGCATTGGAGTGAAATAAGAGTAATCAGAAAAGCAAAACCAGTCTTCTATTTCAGTTTGAAACTCCAAGAGATCTTCTAGGTACCACTCTACACGAGGTTGCAAACTTGGTTTGAAACCGCATTCATTAGTTATCTTTTCCGCACATTCCTCTAAACTCCTACGATACGCATCATTAACTGGCATATTATAATCTATTACTTCAGATTCTCCATTATTTTCGTTTCCTTGATTATTAACTGACAGAACCGGTCCATCTATCTCATCCACGTTCTGGAATTCTTCGTCGTCATCATCATCATTAGTAGCATCATCATCATTTTCTGGAAACTGATCACCAGATCTCCCCGATGGATTAAATTGGTTGAAATCGAGAGGTGCTAGATCAATACCTGAAAGATCGCCATCTAGTAGAGCTCTGTTAACAAATGGTGACCTCGGGCTACCCAATACTGTGTCAGACCTGAGACCACTTTCTTCATTTGTAACATTAAGTACAGAACTAACAATATCGAGCTTCTTTCGAAGCATTCTGTCAATATCTGATGTTCTATGCTCCATATTTGATCGTGCTCTGGGGGATGAGGGATAACTAGCTGTTCCTTTACCACTGGTAGCTGTGTCATCTCTAAACTGTGCCAAACATCCCTTCTGACCTTTTTTTGTCTTCAAATCCTGCATAGACTGCGACCTTCCAATGCTATCATTGTTATTACTTCGATTTTTCTTATCTGGTTGATTACTTGAGCTTCTCATTTAGAACTTTAAAATATAGTGATCAAAGAAAAGCAAAGTCGAATGTGGATCTTCAAAATTGTGTTATTGTTTTGTTTATTTTTTTATTCAAAATTAAGTTGTTTATATCAACAAATCAATTGAAGTGATTGAAGACTAGCAGTATCCAAATAGATCAACCAAAGGAATAAGGTTCCAGTTAAACGTTTCGCAATAAGTGAAACTTCGAAATTCAAAGAAAGAGGGAAAAGAAAGAAAAACAGTAAAGATCCCAATTGCTCTATTTCGTTTTATAAAATACTTTTGGATGGGTTTCGAAATAATCACAAGAGAAACTGAGTTTACTTATTTTATTTTTTTGCTTTAGGGTCTCTTTTAAATTATTTTGGTTTGGCCCTTTTTGATTAAGTTCGGCCGCGACAAAATTTACAGCAAGTGAATTTAAGAATACGATAATAGAAAAGTATTTTGAACAAGAATCATTCTTTTGAGTTTGCCAAACACTGCTTTACTGAGATATACGTATATGTATTTAATACTAAGTAATATTTATATCAATGACCATTTCAACACACAGCTGGAGAACAGTCGTAATCCTTTACTTCGGGTTCCAGAGGTGCCGTCTAGTTCTTCCCAGCGAATAACGAACAGAAATTTCAAGCCGTTGTCTTGTTCTAATTTCAAGTTATTTAGCAGGTAGTTGCTAGTAGAGCCCGTTTTGCTGCATTTAACTGTTTCCCAATATAAATTCAGCCAGCAATTGGAGTTGGAGGCAAGTGTGGTTAGTTTATTTGTTAATGTGCTCGATTTCGTTATGAGTGAAAAGTCGATTTTGATGTCACACACATCGAGATCCTGGTCAATGGGGATCAGAATGCACTTCTTGTTTTTAAAATGTTGTTGATTTGATGTTTGTTCAGGAGTCTGTAACAAGGCCAAATCTATCAGACCATCCCGATTACTATTGTATTTCTGGAGTTTAATGCACGAGACATATGAGTGCTGATATAATACTGTTGACAAGTTCTGTAGCTGGATAGACTCTAGGTGGAATCGAGCCATCTTCAGCTGTTCTATAACGTGATTGTTTTCAGCGATGCCGTAATATAGTGCTAGCTCGTGGTATCGAATGTATCGAATTTGCGAGTAGATCGTCACACCTTTGCTGAGACCATTTCTAAATCTCTTCTCCATGAATAATTCCTTGGCTTCTTCAAAGGGACAATTCATATATTTCATCATATAGGCAATAGCTATGGTGCCTGACCTTCCTTTCCCCATACGACAGTGTAATATTACAACATTATTCTCAGATTTCATAATATGGTCATTCATATCATCCAGTATTTCTTGCAGTAAGGTAAACGGTGGTGGTGAGTGATCTAACCACCCGTTGCGACAAATTAGATCTTTCATAGAGACCGTTGAATTTGAGTAAGACACTGGAATACCTTCTGCTCGCTGGTAATTGGGGAAGTATACAGCTCTATCTGCCGCATTCTTTAGATCAATGTCGTCATAGTCAGAGCCGTTCTTTTCGATTTTGAAGTTATATATCTTCCATGTTCCTTTTCCATGATTTTGGTTTAAATATGCGACAATCTCATCAAGTCCGTTACGGTAAAGTAATTTAGGATACTTGGTTACTGGGTAGGAGCAAACTAACAAGTTTGGTGTTATATAAGAAATATCCAGAGAAGACTCTGAACTACTGTCCTCCACGTTAAAAGGCAATGCATATAAGGACCTGACTAGTTTCTTGGGATTTAAATGGATTGTAGGCATGATGATTTTGATTTTTTTTTTTTTCTATTTCGAAATTAGAGTTAATGATTACAGATAATAAGAACATAAATGGATAACTATTTTATATTGCTGATAATGCTCCATTATAATTTAGGTTTTCCAAGAAAAGCCTGTAAATTTTAATCATAGCCACAAAAATAGGAATTAGAGAAAAAAAAACCTGATGATGGTAACAAATATATACATAATGCTTCCATACAAAATATGGTACGATTTCTCTGAATGTAATTCTTTAAACATTATTCGTTATTGTTTTTGCTTTGTCCATGGAAACTATATTTGACTAGCAGACCATACTTTACCGGTTAAGCATACTTTTTGATATTCTTTCTTTTTTGTGTTTATTGGCAAAATGCAACAATCTGGTCACATACCCACTCCAGAGCATCATTGATATCAGTATTATCATCATTATTAAAATCCTTGATAGTTTTTGAGACATCTGGTTTCAATTCTCCTTCGACATCATTATTTATAAATAGATGTTGGTGAGCATCTCTGTAAGTCCGGTACACAAATTCGTCAAAATAATAAGGAGGATCTACCCAGAATGAATCCAGAGTCTGGTAACCTGGTCTTGCTGCCCTACGACGTTTCAATACCTCGTATGGTGCTCTAATAAACAATTTCAAATCAAATTTTGATGATATAAGCGGGTCATGGAATATTAGAAAACCATCTACAATGATAATTTTCAAATCAGATGGAATTTGAGAGAACTTGACCTTCATTTGTTCCATCCTTGATTTATCTAATTGAAACTTGTCCAGACTATCTACGTTATTATTGTGGATCAAGTTAGAGTCTATCGTTCCCGTACTCGCTATGTTGTCGAGTTCCTTTGCAAATAAATCAAAATCAAGGGCATCAACACTATCCCAGTCTTGTATATTATATTTAGTGTTCATTGGCACGTGCTCATCATGTTTATAGAAATCATCCTCATGTATTAAAGTCGCTTGCGGGAACATTTGGGCAGTCAACTTTGCCAGTGTAGTCTTACCGCTACTAGAACAACCACTCAACGCAATCAAGATAGTTTTACCCATTGGAACTTATAATTTCTTTTCAGTTGATCTGTTTATTATTGAGGTTGCAAGCAATATTTATTAACATTTTTGAGTATTTATCAATATTTTCACATGCACCAAATTTTTGATTTTTTTTTGTTTTTTCAATTTTTTTTCACTTTTTTTTTGCAGCATAGTGTAGTATTATTTAATTTACCTTTAAATCCGATTTGGTAAGCTTGAAGTAGCTTCTAATTGTAAATTGTAATTCTTAAATAGTGCCAAGTCTCTCAGAAGGATAAGAAAATAAGATCAAAGGAAAAATGGGTTATTTCATTCCAAAAGAATCGATTGGTAACCTTAAATACTACAAATATCAGAGCGAAGATAGGTCTCTGATATCAAATTACATATTAAAACCGTATTGGAGATGGTTCGCACAGATTTTTCCAGTAACAATGGCACCTAATTTAGTTACATTATCTGGTTTGGGTTTTATTGTCATTAATGTTATGACGGTTTTGTATTATGATCCACTTTTGAATCAGGACTCGCCAAGATGGACCTATTTTTCATATGCAATTGGATTGTTTTTGTACCAGACTTTTGATGCTTGTGATGGTATGCATGCTCGTCGTACTGGGCAATCAAGCCCCTTGGGTGAATTATTTGACCATTGTATTGATTCTCTAAACACTACATTATCCTTGTTTCCATTTTGTTCGATGATTGGTAGTGGATACACTTTGTTACTTGTCGGTACTCAATTTTTGGTGCTGTGTAACTTTTATCTAAGTACTTGGGAGGAATTCTACACCCATAAATTGTTCCTAAGTGAATTCTCTGGTCCTGTGGAAGGTATTCTGATGCTGGTTATTCAGTTTATTCTATGCGGTATTTTTGGTCCTCAGGTCATCTGGCACACTAGAGTTGCTGAGATTCCTTTGATTTTCAAAGGTGGTGAAACTTTTACTATTGAAACTGTACATTTGATGGTTGGCTTCTCTATTGTTGCTTTACTATTTAACATCTTAGCGGCATCTGCAAATGTTTTCAAGTATTTCAAAGAACACAACAAGAAGAATGACGAAGCACTACTTGAGGCTGAAAAGAAGGAGTCTATGTTGGCCTTGGTACCTTATTTCGTCTATTTTGCCGCAGTGTTTGCTGTTGTTGTGTTGGACGAGAAGTTCATAGCGTTCCCCTTCATTATGTCTGTTGGTCTAACAATGGCATTTGTGGTTGGCCGTATGATTGTAGCTCATTTGACCAAGCAACAGTTCCCAATTGTCAACTTCCCAATGTTTATCCCACCTGTACAGTTTATTGTTTACATCATTCTTGTGGGGCATTTCCAGATGTCTCGCGACATGGTAGTATTATCATTACTATGGAGCGGATTTGGTGTAAGTTTAGGGATTCATGGTATGTTTATTAATGAGATCATCTATGAATTTACAACCTACCTAGATGTCTATGCCTTGACCATTAAGCATCCAAAATTAACCTGATTATAACGGTCCTTATGCAGACCTTTGATATACAGATTATATCTAAGCGATATATTCGGTTTGGTTTGTTTTCTTATTAAATCCCATCTCAAAGATAAGAAATAAAAGTAAAAATCTAGCAGCTTATATCAATAGATCAATCAATGTTACGGCATTGTATATTGATCTTTCAATTTCATTTATTAGTATTTACTTACTGTAGCTACATTGGTTTTATATAAATAAATTATACATATTATAAAATTCAAATACAACGCACATAAACAGGAAAATAAAGTAATCATATTTTAACTTTAATTTTAATAGTATTATGTATTGGTAAAATAATGTTGCATACCAAAATTTAAGTATAACTAGTATTTATGTACAGGTGAATTAATAACTGATATATATCTCTGAAAGGAAAGAAAACTGAAAGAGAAGTCGAAAGTTAACAATAATAATAAACCAATTCTTGCTAATATTTTCTTTCGTTTGAAAAAAAAGGCAAAAAATCAATTAGTCAAAACAAACAAAAACTCTTGTAAAATGATTCAGTTAATTTACTCAAATTATAGTTCATTCAGTATCAATCCTTCTTTACTTTGAACAAAAAATATTTTAAAAATGTTTTATTTTAATTAGTAAACATTTTCTTTAAGCTGCTGCTACAGAGTTCTTTTCATCACCTTGAGCTAGGATATCGTTAGCATCTTTTTGTAGATCAAAGGTCTTCTCCATTTCAATCAATTGTTGTTCAGCCAAAATAGATAGAGATAGAGGAACACCTAGCAACAGAGCAGATGTGGTTATAGTCCAAGTTAAACTGCTACCCTTACTGAAAGCACCCTTTATCAAAGAAAAAGAAGCGGAGAAAGCATTGCAAATTCTACTTCTTTGTTGTGGTGGAACAATATCCTTTAAAGCCTTAATTCTGTCCAATAGAGACTCGTTCTCATCAAAATCATCCTCTAGATCACTGTCATCATCTTCTTCTAATCTAGCATGTTTCAATTCAGTGCTAGTCTCAGCACCTGCACCTGCTGGTGTGACTGGTGGGTCTTGCATAGTATCTTCCTTAATTTCAGTTAATTCAACCATATTATTTAGATTATTTGTACGTTTGTTTGTAGAGTATTGTCCTTTTTCCTCAAGCTTTAAAATATGAATACAAATTAATCTCCCTTCCTTTTCATGAACTCTTTTTTATTCTTTCTGTTTCGCCCAAAAAAAAAAAAAAATTAAAAAATGAAAAAAAATGAAAAAGAAATAGATATTATAGTCGTATAAAAGTATACATAACATAATGATGCAAGTAATAAGCAGCAAATTGGTGTTTTCCAGTTGTGATTGATTCCTTTCTGATAATATTTTATATTATGATAGTGTACAGTTATTATTTAAGTATGTAAATTTTCCCAATTTTGGATTCTATTTGTGAGTTTTTGATTTGTTGTCGTTACTATTTCTCTAACGCTTGCTCTTCTTTGACTTCTTGGCTTTCTTGGCGGCGTTCATTTCTTGTTTGAAGATGTCATCAGCCTTCTCGGTAGTTCTCTTCTTGCCCGTTTTCACACTTACAACACCCTCGGTCTTGGCAGCCTTTTCGAGACTTTTCTTGGATTGTTCCCATTCTTCGCTATTTTCTTCAATTGCGTATTTGTCCAGGTTTAAGGAATTGATCAATTCTTTTTGCTTCTCCTTCATGGCTTTAACAGCCTCAGAACCAGCTTCTTCTAGATCGTCTTCCATTTGGTCGAAAGCCTCAGCAGCGTTGAAACCGGAAACATCTTCACCATTCATATCAGCCAAGTTGTCGTCCTTTAATTCTGGTAGTTGCTGTTCGATGCTCTCACTCAGAACTTGACGGAAGTATACAGAGAATTTTCTCATGATCTTAGCAAACATGGCAATGGTTTGGTTAGATGGTAAGTTCAATTCCTTGGTAATGTCATCAATGCTCTTACGTTGTAGACCGATGGCCAATAGAATTGCACTTTGAACACTAGATAATTTGACACCATCACCCATCTTCCCGCTAAAGTACAGGAGTGATAGCATCGGAAGCAGATCGACAATAACGTGATAGTCTAACAGGTTGTTAGAGTAACTGTCTAATCTCTTCAAATCAAATGGAGAGAAGATTTCATCCAGTTGTTTCTTTGTTAGTTCTGGAACTGGCTTTTCGTCGTCAGACAAGGCCTCCGGTTGCTTACTACTTTCAATAATACCCAAGGCTTGGACAGCAGTGAATTTACTGAAATCATAGGAAAGTAGGGATAGGAATCTCTTTCTGAAATCTTTGGAGAATTCAATTAACCAATTAGATTCTCTACCTTCTAGAATCTTTAGCATGACACAAGTGTGTTCACCTGTCAAGTCGTTGGCAGTTTGACGTAGGTAAACTGGAGCATAGCCATTGTTCTTCCAAAATTTATGTAGAGATTGTGTTAGACCGTAAGAGACACCCAAGTAGTGTAGGAAGTTTGGTGGCTGTTCCGAAAGCTTTAGAAGTAAAGGTGGTAAGGTCTTAGCATCTCTTAGTTTCACTTCATCCTTCAGTAAGTTAGCATTTTCCAGCTCCTTTGGATCAACTCTCTTTAGGGAAAAGTCTCTTGGCTTAGAGTCTTCTGACATATCTGTAAATTTACCCTCAAAATAGTCCCTTAACAACTCCATTGCACGAGAACCGTAACCCATGGAAGCATATTCTGGGTTTGTGGCGATTCTGACAATTCTAGCACCACTCAAACCGGCGAATTCTTCATCCTGGAATTGTTGAGAGATCAACCATGGAATCAAGTCACCACCGGCTCTTTGACCTCTTGATAGAGAGTTTCTGACGCTATCCTTTGAAATCTCACCCTCTAGAGCAATTTGAATAACACATAAAGGATCAGGAATTCTACCACCATCCTTTGGATCAATTGGTGGAAGAAGAACAAACAATTGATGGGCTGGGGCATCACTCATCAATTGCAAATCATTTGGAGAGTTCTTGTAGTGAGAAGACACGTACAATGCCATCATTTTTTCCAAGAAGTTTTCAGAAACTGGATGGTATGAAAATAGGGTATCTCTGTTAACAACAAACAGGTTACATTGAGATGGATGTGGGGTACCCTTGGCTGCGAATCTAGGATTCTTAATCAGAGTAACATCAAGACATAGTAACTTATTCAGCCATTTCTCAACTGGATCACCAGGAGCATATCTGATAGGTTCGTCTAATGCTACTTCCTTTAACTTACGACCTGAATGAGAGATAGCAAGATCCTTTTTAGAGTCTCTGGAAACGATAGCTGTTTCGGTACTTTCATGACCGGTAGTGGTAGTTTGAGTACGAAGTTGTTGGATCAACTTCAAAGACAGAGATCTACCAGTACCTTCATAACCATTGATAGTAGATGCCATGAATACTAGGTATGGGCCCAATAGCTTCTTGACAATTGGCAATGGTATAGCAGCAGCTTCATCGATGACCACCAATTCAGCTTGGCCCAATACGTAAGAATCCTGTGGAAGAATATACTGAATGGTTTGTCTGTGATCTCTCTTAATATCAACCCTGACAATGGCCTTGTTGAAATCTGGATTAGTAGATTGGATGATATCGTAATCAACGTGTTCTTGGTAACCAAGAGCATCAAACCCCTTAAAAATAAACTCGAAAAGAGTCTTCAAGTTTTCTGGTGATGGGGATGTGACAAAGATGTTGGAGTATCCATGAGCTACAGCGGCAGCAATAGAGATACCTAGTGCAGCAGACTTACCTCTACCTCTACCAGCGGTAAGTGCCACAGTTGTGTTTAGAGTCTTCTCAGAAATTGCATCAATGAAGGATAGTATAGCATGTGCTTGATTAACAGTTTTTGACAGTGATACAAGAGATCCGGCTGGCTGTACATCTTCCAAGGATTCCTTCAAGTCCTTCAGTTCCTGTTGCTTAGGGGTCAATTCCTCACCATCAGCTGGCGGCAGTGCCTTCACACCCTTAGCACCAGAGATAGGCAGCACGTTCAATTCATCGTCTACCACAAGACAGTTTGGATTAGAACCTAGAGACAAGATAAATCTCTCGTTGAATCTGGCGACAACATCACCGTGAGCCTCTGTACGATACCTAGAGTGAATATCCATGGTCATTGTATATAGTTGTTTCAAGGATGACATAGACTTCAACAAGATAACCACAATACCACCACCTTCAACAGTCTCGATGGTCCTGGCCAGCAAGTTAGGTGTTAATGCCTCGAAATCCTGCAGGATACACATACCGTAAGTATTACCCAGAATCTTCTCGGTCTCCTTGTAATAAACGTATCTGATGTTCTGGTTAGAGATGAATGTCTCGAACGGATCCATATCATTGGCCTCTCTTGTACCTCTCTTAATCTCCTTCTTGATCTTGTTCTCTCTTTTCTTTCTATGCGAAGTGAAACCCAACAGTTTCTTTTTATAAGCCCACAGCACAGACTTATTCATCTTTAAGTCAGCACTCATCATCAAGTAGTGCAAGTTAGGCAGCTGGTTCCTAGCTTTATCACCCACAATCACAAAAAACGATCTCTGTTTCGTCTGTACACCATTCCTAATCAACGCCGGAACACGGGAGTCAATAGCCTTCTTAGCCATTATTGTATTTTGGGTCTTGGTATTATCGTATTGTGTCTAAAAAATAAAAGAACCTACACTTGAATTGAGTAATTATGTATACCCATTATGTATAGCTGAAATGCGATGAGATGGGCATCGCAAAGGAAAATTTTTTAGTTTTTTCTTCAAAAAATTTTTCAAGCCGGGTAATTAATGAAAATTATTGAAAAAAAATTAAAAATAAAATGCGATTTCTGTGGATCGAACACAGGACCTCCAGATAACAAGTGACCGAAGTTACTAATTCTTCAGTCTGGCGCTCTCCCAACTGAGCTAAAACCGCATATTAAACTTGTTGTGTATCGATAAAGGAGCGAGAGTCTGGTGGTGACCGGAACGTTTTTGAAAAAAAAAAATTTTCCACTCCGTATCCCAACACAAATAAGTACACAGACATATATAAAGACACACATAGTGTTGAAGGTTGGGTGATTCCTAGGAATAAAAACATTGAAATTTGGTAGATCCCTTGTTTTACTTCTTGTTTGTTGTCTCTCTCTTTTTCGTCTTGTTTAAGTGATCGTTCTCTCTCTAAAAACGCAAATACATTAACACACAAAGAGGAAATCAAATACATCAACAGACAACGGAAATCAAATATAATAGCTACAGAGCATGATGGAGAATAAATATGTACCTGAAGGTGACACTGATTTGAAATCACAATCGGCTAAAGAGGAAGCACTACAGGGTGCTATTTCAACGGAACATAAGAAGAAAGTGAGGAAAACCCTAAGGGATCAACTTAGAGCTAGTGCCATCAAGAAACATAAAGCCAGTCAGCCGGTCAAGAAGAACAAGAATAAAGAAGAGGTACGGTATATCAAAGAACTGGACAAACGAAGACACGAAGAAGCACAGCGAGTGTGGCAACAGACTGCGGACCACGAGTACGAATATGACAAGAAACGAGCTCAACTTGGTGCAGTGAGGGACAAAGAAAAAGAGGAAACAGAGATGCCGAAGGTTTCGTCCGCTAGGCTTAAACTTAAGGTGAAGAAGAATAAACAACTGGTGAGGAAGAAAGTAACAAAAGACGATCTTACCTAATTGAAATTCCGTAACGGTTCCGTGGAATAAGTTTACTATGTGAGTTTTTTTTTATAAAGGGTTTTTTTTTATTTTTGTTAATTTTGTTAAATTTTTGATTTACTCTAAATTTCTCCAACCCCTTACAAATTTATAGACAAAATGGAATGTATTGGAAGTATTGAGAAAACATCCAATTCCTCATATCTGAAATTACAAAAGTATATAAACCCTTGAATAAATTGAAAGATAAGTTTACATCTGTTGCTTCTCTATCCTCAATTGTAATAACTAAGAAAAATAAATAACAAAAAAATACACACATAACATACACAAACAATAATGTCTCTACCAACTAGCATGAAGGCTCTTGTCATCGATGGTGACCACTTGACCTTGAAGGAGGTTCCATTGCCACCAATGGCTGAAAACCACGTTCTGGTCAAGAACACAGCTGTTGCTGCCAATCCAACTGACTGGAAGCACATTGACTACAAGATTGGTCCACAAGGCTCCATCTGTGGTTGCGATGCTACTGGTGAGATTGTTAAGCTAGGTAGCAACGTCGATTCTTCAAAGTACAAGGTTGGCCAAAAGGTCTACGGTTTGGTCCACGGTTCCTCCGTCAAGCATCCACAAAACGGTGCCTTCGCTGAGTACTCCGTCATGGACCCTAAGGTTATGTACGTTCCAAACCAAGACATCTCTGTCAGTGGTAAGGACGACATCCCAGCTGGTCCAGTCAAATTCGTCGAAGATACAGCTACTTTCCCAGTCTCCTTGACCACTGCTGGTACCGTTTTGCATCACAACTTTGGTTTGGACTTGGTCTGGGAACCATCCAAGCCACAAAGAGACCACCCAGTCTTGTTCTGGGGTGGTGCTACCGCTGTTGGTCAACCAATCATCCAATTGGCCAAGAAGTTGCACGGTTACACCAAGATCATCGCTGTTGCCTCCAAGAAACACGAATCCGTTTTGAAATCTTACGGTGCCGATGAGGTCTTCGACTACCATGATGCCGATGTCATCGAACAAATCAAGAAGAAGTACCCAGACATCCAAACTTTGGTTGACTGTGTCTCCAACGAGGATACTATTAAGCAGGTCTATAAGGTGGCTTCTGATGATAAACCAGCCACCATCTTGCAATTGACTACATTGTCCATCGAAAACATTCCAAAGGAAGAAAGAAAGGACAACAAGAAGATTGTTGGCTCCTTGCTATACTTGGCTACTGGTGAAGACATCCCATTTGGTGCCTTCACTCTACCAGCTGACCAAGCTTACAGAAACGGTGTTATTGAGTTCATCGAATTCATCAACCCAAAGGTCAACTCCGGTGAGATCAACCACATCCCTGTCAAGGTACACAAGGGCGGTCTAAACGACGTCCAACAAATGCTAAACGACATCAAGAGCGGTAAGAACTCTGGCCAAAAGCTAGTTGCTGTCTTGTAATAATATTCCCCTTGGATCATATATTTATATACATATAAAAACACTGAATTAACATAAGTTTGTTTTTTTCCTTTATCATGATAAGATATTATAATCATCTCCATTTTATAAAATGTACAAAGAAGTTTGAAATACCTATTATAATTGCAATTGGTAAAACGTTATTATCGTATTGTCATATATCTCCTTATACGTCCTTGCATGCTATATCATACTTGACGTGAAAATCGATGGGCGAAAAAAAAAAAAAAAAATTTCCAATTTCCACCGACCGCACTTTGAAAGTTAAAATTGGGTTTTAAATTGGCAATTAAAGAAAGTAGTGTTTTTGTTCCCCTTTGGTCCAATTGTCGGTTAAAAACAGATACAAACAAATAAATATATAATGTCTGAAGTTATTGAAGGTGGTGTTAAGATTGACAGATTGTCTCCTGGTGATGGTAAGACTTTCCCAAAGCAAGGTGATCTAGTTACCATCCACTACACTGGTACTTTGGAGAACGGTCAAAAGTTCGACTCTTCTGTCGACCGTGGTTCTCCATTCCAATGTAACATTGGTGTCGGTCAAGTTATCAAGGGTTGGGATGTCGGTATTCCAAAGTTGTCCGTTGGTGAGAAGGCCAGATTGACCATTCCAGGCCCATACGCCTACGGTCCACGTGGTTTCCCAGGTTTGATCCCACCTAACGCTACTTTGGTCTTTGACGTTGAATTGTTGAAGGTCAACTAAGTTTAAAAATTATAATGACCTTTATTAAAGTATAAATATAGTATAGTATAATATAGTATATGATTAGCTTTTATCCAATTACGAAATATCAATATTTTGTTTTCTCTCTAACACATCCCAAAATGTTTTTATTCGGAATCCCTGTTTTTTTGCTTTTTTTTTTCATGTTTAGGAATGGATTTTTTATTCTATTATTACAACTCGGTGTTAACGAATAGGTTATATATACATATATAAGATTTACTTTTTGTTTCTCAGTCTACTGGAAGTACGCACTGGCTGCTGAGGCGTCTTCTTATTGTACTTACGTTTCTTCTTTTTAGGTTCTTCTTTTTCCTGCTCAGCAAGTGCTGCAGAATGTCTTGTCCTTCTTGCTAATGGTTCATCAGGGACCTTTGCAGGTGGTTTTGTAATGGACGCTGACCTTCTGGTTCTACGTGCAGCAGGCTTCTCATCTTCAGATTGATCCTTTGATTCTGGTTCTGGGGTTTCCTCAGGCTCTGCTGATTCAGACTTTCCTTCATCTTTGACATCCTCACTTTCTTCTGTATCTTCTTTTTCAGAGGGACCACCATCCTTCTTTTCACTTTCTTTCTTTTCTTCACCGACATTATCTATTTGATTATTATCATCGGAGACTTCATCAGATTCATCTTTATCGTTCTTGTCAGATTCGCTGTCGACCTTTTTACTATCTTCAACGTCCATCTTATCATCTTCAATACCTGTGTCTTCCTCATTCCTGTCAGTGTGATCTTTTTCTGCTGTGATTTCATCTTCACTGTTGTTTTCTTTAGATTTCTTCTCTACAATTTTTTCAGCTTTAGTGCCTTCATCAACAGATTCGTCAGCCGACTTCACTAGATCATCATTTTCATTATCCTTCTTTTCATCAAGATCTTTAGTTTCTTCAAGTTCTGAGTTATTTTCAACTAAAGGTACCTCACTCTCATCACCAGAGCTCCTAGCCTCTGCTTTACTTGTAACTTCAACATTTTCTGCAGTCTTTTCATTTAAGTTTTCATTGTTATCGTCATCATCCTTTTGTTCAGGTTTATCTTGTGTAACATCCTGTAAATCTTTACTTTCGTGATCATCAGTATGCTCATCCGAATCTTTGTTTGATTTAGACCTAGTTCTTACTGATGACCTGGTTACACGTTCTACTGGCTCTTCAGGTATATTCCTATCCTCATCTGATGTTTGTTTAGGCTCAACATCTCCCTTAACATCTCTGTCCTCATATTTCGATTCTCCAGGTTCATTTTCTTTGTTTTTGACTTCATTCTTAAGTTTCATTTCCTTTTCGTTTCCTACTTGAGAATTCTTTCTAGAAGCCCCCTTTTTAGCTGAACCTTCATCCTTTTGTTCAGTTTGGCTTGGTTTTTGTTCCTCATTTGTTTCATCTTCATCCTTAGTAGAATCAGAAGCTGAGACAAGATCCGGCACAATTTTGTTATCTACAGAATCGTCCTCATCCTCAACAGTTGATAACTCAGAGTCCTCATCATCTTTCTTTTCTGCACTATCCACCTCCATTTTATTTGCGATTCGTTCTTCGGATCCACTATTATCTTCTTCCTGTTCCTTTCCGTTCTCTCTATTCGCGTTTTCAACATTATCCTTTCCATTTTCATTTGGATATTCCAATCTATCTGATTTCTCATCGAAAACCGCAAGTTTCTTTCCTGAATTCTCCGTAGATGATTCCTCGTTGACCTCCGATACTGAATCATCTTTATCAATGCTTTGATGCGCTTTACCTGTTTCTGTAACATCTTCGGGTTTATTTTCGTTATTTTCTGACTTTTCTTCCAGTCCCTTTGTTTCCACTTCTTCATCTTCCTTAGTAACTTCCTTATCTAGTATTGCTACATCTTGACCAGATTCGTTATTTGATAAGCCATCCGCATCCTCCAGATTATCCTTCGTTTGCTCAGTTCTCCGGAGTCTTTCTGCAATAGTCTCTGTTTTATCATTTTCAGATTCTGGTTTCTCTTGTTGGTCTTCCGGTTGTTCTTTTGATTCTTCAGAGCCATCTTCCATTTCGATATCTTGGTCTTTTTCATTTTCCTTAACAATATTATGGCTTTGATCATCATCATTCTCAGCACCTTCCATCTCAATATCATTCGATTCATCTTCCATTTTATCATCCTTGACATTATTGACCTCATCTGTTTTTTCTTGATGATCTGGAAAAGCCATCTGTTTATCCTCTTCTTCCTCATGTGATGGTTTAACAGGAGATGAGTTGGGCATAGCTTTATTACTTTCTGTTCTGGAACTATTACCTGCATCATGGGCCTCTTCCTCTTTATTCCCATGATATTTGTTTGAAATATCACCAATATCAATCTCAGAACCTGGCACAATGTGACTAATATCCTCTTTATCTTTATCCTTATCTTGAATAATATCTGCTTCACTGCTCTTCTGAATAATGATCTGGTCATCGAGCTGTTGTATATCTTCAGTTTCCTTGTGATCTAGGGTGGCATCGTACCCCTTTTGCGAGAAATCTATCGCACTACTAATGATATCTGATTCATTAGCCACATCCAATGGCTCACCACGTTCAACTTTATCCGCACGATCCAAATCATAATACTGACTCAGTTTCTGAACCACATCACGACTACTAAACATCTTCGGTACTCTACCGGCCTCTTTCTGCAGTAACAGCACAGGATACTTATCCGGCTGGTTCAATCTCTCCACCACAAGCTCGACATTCTTCAACTTATTGGGCCCCACGGGCTTATACTCCGCAATCCATCTAAACAACCTGATCTCATCATTTATAGACCATTCCATCTCTCTCTATCACCGAACCTGTAAAATTTTTTGTTCAAAAAAAAGTATAATCAGCCTTATTTAATGCTTTATAGAGTCTTAATTTTAGCCGCCAATTAATAAATACCCCGGAAACATAAATGATTTGTGAAGTATTGGTGATGATGAATAAAAACTGCCTGCGATGAGGACAGAGAAAATAAACAAGACGTGTAATATAACACGAATGCTCATGTGCATTAACGTAGTATATGATTAAACAATGGTATCATAATATACGTAATTGTGTTGTGAGTATTCGTACAATAGCACAATTATCTTTAGCTCATTTTTTTTTTTTTTTTTGGTTCTCGTTGTAGCTCGATTATAATTTAGTATGTCTATACGTTAAAACCAGAAGTAATATTCATTTTTTGTCGATAGTTCCTTTTGATATTCTTTTCAACAAATCAAGGCTTTTTCAACAATTGATAATCCAATCTTGTTATTAATAACTCATAATGCCGAGGAAGGCCACATTGTTGAACTCGTTGTCTAGGGGCCGGATTCGTACCTCTTTCAACAAGTACAATCTGTTTAACTTGTTCAAGAAAGGTAATGTGGATTTCAGGTCTAAGACACTGTATCAACAGAAATGGAATGCGAAACAGGAGGCTCGTGCATATCATGGTGAGCATATCACGGAGAGCAGGTGGCAGACGATGTTTAACTCCAAGTTAGACTCAGTAGCGCAATTGGATGCTTCCTTGAGAGGTGGTTACACTAAGGAGACGCCGTTTTTGATGCAGACTTTTGCTGTGCTGGAGAAGAGACTGGATTTCGCACTGTTTAGAGCTATGTTTGCATCATCGGTGAGACAGGCTAGGCAATTTATTCTTCACGGGTACGTACATGTCAACGGTGTTAAGATCAAACATCCAGGTTATACTCTGAAACCCGGTGATACCTTCAGTGTGAAACCAGAGAAAGTATTACAGGCGCTGGGTGCCAAGAAACCAAGTTTTGAAGAAGCGCTGAAGATCGATAAGAAACAGATTGTGTTGTGGAACAAGTACGTGAAGGAGGCAAAGACAAACCCACAGAAAGTTTGGTCTGAGAAGCTAAAGAAAGTTGAGACAATGGGGGAAACTAACGAAAAGAAAGCTGAATTTATGGATAAATTGAAGAAAGTTGACCAGGACCTACACGATCAAGAATATAAGGTTATGAAATCTCTAACTCCCGAGAACTTACTTGCTGAGATTATCAGTGTCCATACTAAGAATTTTAGCCAGGAAGCGTCAGAGGTTCCAATTGAAAAATTCAAAGAAGTTGTGAAATATGATGAGTCCTTGTTACCTAACTTATACAAGATATACCAACTTTATGTCACATCCGATGCTATGGAGGCAGAATCTTTAAAGGGTAAGAAATATGAAGAGATCAAAGATTTTGCTCATAATTTGATAACTCCAAAGGAAGCTACTAAGAAAGAACTACCATCTAAAGCTAAGACTATATTAAGAGAAGGCAAGAAGGAGCTAACGGATTTTGTCAAAACATATTCACAATCTGTTATCCAATATTTTAAGAATAGACAGAATGATGGTTCTATCAGTAATTCATCTTATGATCCAAAATGGGCTGAGTCTCTACGATACCATGAAAAGGTAAACTTTGATGAAATCAAGGAGGATGAAAACAAAGCTAGAGCAGTTATCAATTTGCCTTGGCAATCCAAACATTTGTTTGGAAGACAGAACCCAACTAAACCCTATTTTACTCCATGGAAACCTAGACCTTTCTTAGCACCATTTGCTATTTTACCCCACCACTTGGAAATATCGTTCAAGACATGTCATGCAGTTTACTTGAGAGACCCTGTGGCACGTCCAGGACACTCAGAGGTTATTTCTCCATTCAGTATTCCAGTTCACGAACGTGCATACATGTACTATCTCAGAAGAGGTAAATGAAAATGGTAAATTTTCTCTCTGATGACAAAAGAAAACTACAAACTAAACAATATGAAATATTCCCAAACCTTAACAAATCAATCTTGAAATATAAGTTATTTAATAGTTGTTTATTTAACCGTGTAAATAATTAAACAAACATTTCCGTTTTTAAAAGAAATGACATATTTTATCGTTAAATTTATGTGCCATCATATTTATATATATGTAAAATAGCATCCATAGTTCCTTAATTCAACATAAAGTTGGAAACTATGGCACAGTCATATTATCTACTATATTCTAGAAATCATGTAATAAAAAAAGTATGGTACAATCATTTCTTCCTTACTTCTTCTAACCAGCATGTTCTAGAACACCAGATTGCATCTTACCATTATCAAAAGTGTGCTTCAATTGTTCTGGGATTGGGAATTCAACATAGTCACCATCTTCACCAATTGGCAAGTTGACATTAATAGATGTAGAGCAAGATGTGTAAATCTCGGTTGCCATAGATTCCTTGGACAAGTATATGCTACCACCTTCAGACTTATCTATAGAGATTTGTGGTAGAGAACCTTCAACTTGAACACCAAACTTGTTAGACTTGATGATATCCATACCAGAAATACTGGAGTACAGAACAACACTACTAGACTCGGTTTCACTCATAGAAATAGCGTTGACCTTACCTTTGATTTGAACTAGGGTCTTTGTACACTTACCAATGAAGACAGACTCATCCTTTTGGGTTTCGATAACGATTGGTTCTGATTCATCATCAAAGTTTTCAATGAACCACTTGTTACCGACCAGCTCCTTTCTTGGTGGCTTCTTAGTGGTCAAAGCAGAAGGCTTCTTTGGCTTTGGAGGTGGAGCAGTTTTGGATGAAACCACAGACGAAGCACGTAATTCTGGATTCTTGTGAGTTTGCTGAGACTTATCCACTTTCTTCAAACCCTTTGTGATGTTTTCACCTTGGTTCAATTCTGCGAACACAGCATCAATACCAGAAGATGGTGCTGGCTTGTCATCCTTAACTTCAAACACAGAGGCTGGTGGTGGAGGTGGTGGTGGTGGAGGGCCACCAGCAGCAGGAGCAGGAGCAGCAGGAGCCTCAGTTTGGGAAGCGGCACTAGATCCACCGTTCTTGGCAGCGTTATAAGCCTCGGCGAAGTCTTGACCCTTAGGATCCCAAGCGACACCCGTGGTGTGGTATTCCTTAACGTACTCCTTCAATTTATCGAAGATAGTCATAAAATTTTGGACCCAGGTAGAGGCGTCTGGGTTAGTTTCCTTGAATTCCTTCAAGACTCTGTTAGTCCAGAATTGAGCAGCCTCCTTGAAATCGGAGATCACAGACAAAGGTGTGTCCACAGCGATCCAGGAGAACAATGGAGCACCCTCGGTGACTGCGTTCAGGAACGCAAAGTATTGGTTCTGACGGTTAGCATCCTTCAACTCACCAATGGCCATGATGTTCTTGTTAATTGCCTGCAAGGCATCAGTGAACGCCTGAGACGAGAAATCCGGTTTCTTCGACTTAGTGGCCACCTTCAAGAACTGCAATTGCGCATCAAAAGCAGCCTTAAACAACTTCGTGATCTCATAAACCACAAGATCGATCTTCTCAGACAACTCAACAAATGGCTCCACCACTTCACCGATGAATTGGCTGAACTTCGTGACTGATTCAACGTCGCCCCTAGCGTCACTGTTGTCGGTCTTACTGGACACAGAGTCAGTACGAGAAACAGAAACAGACCCGGCTTCAGACCCTGGAACGTGCTTGTGCTCCACTATCCCAGACTCCATCTTAGCCTGCAGGTACCCTTCCTGGTAGATCGTGACATCCTCCAACCTCGCAGTAGCGTCCTCCAGTCTCTTCAACAACTTCACAAGGTTATAACCTTGCATAACAAACTTCGTGTCAGACATAGCGTTCTTCTCTGGTCTAGTTTATTCGAGTTAACTGAGAATTTAAGAGAAATCAAAGAAAAGAATCCCTATTTTATTTATCAATTAAACACTTTTCTTAATTTTTATTTTTTTTTCTGCGTTTTTAAAGCAAAAAACAACAAAAACAACAAAAATTTTGCCTTTGAAGGGTGATCGAGATCAAAATAAGCTTTGGTAAAGGTGGGAAGCCAAGACTTAAGCTGGGCTTTTACACTAGATGGCAATATAAAAACTCTAGAAAACGAGAACAAGAATGGCTAAGAACTCGAAGAGGCTGGTGAAGAAGGAGCCCGTGGAGAATGTTAGGATCAGAGGGCGGATCAAGAAGGAGCCGCTGGAGAACATTAACCCATTGGTAGCACGAATTGGTCAACAGACCGCTGGAGCCAATCCGGCCAAGCAAAATAAGAAGCCAGGCAAGAAGCAGTCCAAACCTACGGCGACGGATGAGTTGATGAGACAGGCTAAGAAGAGGGTTAAAGGTAAGCTGGCACGGAGAGGGAAGGTTAAAACGAATTCGGATATCAGCGAGAGGTTTAAGGGGATGTTGAGGAGGCAATTGAACAAAGCAGGTTTTGCTACGCTGTCTGAGACATTTGTCGACCACATCGCTGAGCTCCCTACTGCGAAGAAGATCAATGCTATGCGGGAACTTGGATTCGATGACGAAAGGATAAAAGTTTTGTTTACTAGTAATGGCAATAGACTCATGCCGGAGGATTTCAATGATGCTGACAGGATACTGGGTCCAAACAAGAAGAGGAAAATAGCATTAGTTGCAGCAACAGCAAACACTAAGATTAATGCAGCAACAGGAAACACCAAGATTAATGCAACTACAAATACTGCTAGGGACGGACAGAGCTTGCCTACAGAAGGCTACGCTGGCTCGATGTTGAACAAGAACCGACTAGTGCTGTCTACCATGGGCGACAGAGCTAGCGCTAAGATTCTAAGCATATACAATCTGACATTGGGGGTAGACCAGGACAAGTTGAAACAAATCCTGGAAGAGTACGGCAAAACACAACTCAGCCGGGTGGTAGTGAGAGACCTCCCCACGGGATCAGCGATGGCCAGCGTATACTTGGCCAACCCTGTAGAAAACGAGTATACAAGACTCCAGGAGTTTTTCAACGGTGCTACGGTGGACGGCAGAACCATCAAAGTATTAATCTCAGAGGATCCGGTATCGAAATTGGCATAAAACTTTGTATTATAATTGTACTTGCATCGTAAAGAATATATACATTCTCATATATAAATGAAGAATAATGTTATTTAATGAATAATAATAAAAAATTCACTTACGCTTAGAAAAACTATCACTGTACTTCTGTATCAGATCCATCTGGGTCTCTCTGATACAGGTTCTGCTTGGTACCGTGATGTATTCAGTCAACGCCGAGTGCGTCATCATCGCAGTGAGAGTGTCTCGCCGCACAGAGAGAAGCCATTCCTGTGTCTGATCAGACATTTATGGTCTTGCTGTGGTCAATGTATTGTCTTGAATTCGGGCAGTGTCTTGTATTTGCGATGCTTTACCCACAAATTGAATATTTCATTAATTTTTGCTTATTTTTTTTCACTTTTTGTAGCAACAAGAAAAGAAAAAAATTATTAGAAACAATGCAACAACGTTAACAAAGGCAAATATCAGACAGGAGTGAGTCAGACTACTAGATAACGGACTTGAGATAATACACAATGAGTATGCTTGAGCGATTGAAGCGGCTCAGCCTACAGGTAAAGCACAATTGTTTTTCCAGTAGAGAGCATTTGACGGATGAATTTGTTAGTCAATGGGACAACAACGTTGCTGGATTGGTTCAACAATATGTGGATTTGAGTTCTGATCAAGAGAGGGAGACGTGGTTAAGGACCACATTTACTGATGTGGCGAAACTTGCCGTTTTGGAGAGTGTCACAATTAATAAATTGTCGCTTTTGGTCCGTGATATTTTCAAGGCTACACCAATTGCAATGAGCCAGAGTGTTGGTAAGATGTTTGTTGCGGTGATCAGCAGTAATTTGGTCAAGGATCCACAAGAGCGTATTCTGGAGTTGATTCGTTTGACTCCAGAATTACACCGTGAAGTATTCAAGTACAGTTGGTTGGCCTCTAAGTTAATGTCAAGAGAACAGAAGGTTTTGTTGAAACATGTACTGAAAAAGAACAAGTACGAGATTAAAAAGTATAATTTAGTATGGGAGCATCCAACTGGCTTTGCTCAAATTATTTCATTGCTAAATGCCATGTTTCTTGATCCATATGCCCATCACAAGATGCGTTTTTACACTTCTCAATTTAACAAGATCTCAGGTAAGTACAATCTAGACCACCTTAGAACTCTAGATATTGTTCTGACAATTTCTGCACAACATGTTATGGAAAAATATCATCTGATCCTTCTATTTCTTAAGGAAAGTGATTTCTGGCCTAAGAATGATTCAGTGGCTAATTGCAACGAATTCTCTAGCTTAAACAAGGGTGGTAATATTATGGCGTCGAATTTGATAACTGTGCGCTTGAATAACCTCTTTTTACACCATGAAGAAGGCGGTCATAATGAATTCGAACAAAATTATATGAACTTGTGCTGCATTCTGATAATCAACGGGTTTGTGAGTTTTGTCTCTATTTGGGATAACTTACTTCCAGGGGAAGAGGACTTTAACAAATATTTGGAAGATAATATCATATATTTGGAGAAAGAATCAACAAAGGGTGTTGAGAATCCTTTGGCTATGGCTGCCGCTTTAACAAATGACGAAGATGATGAAGTTGAAGGTAATCAGGATATATCAATGAAAGGTACTGAGGATGAAGTTAACCTAGAGGATCAAGAAAATAAAAGAAAACAAAGGGAGTATGCTATACTGCACTCTGGAAAACTTCAAATGCTATCCAGACTGCTGGCACATGGTTCCTACATCCCATCACTTTGGGCTATTAATAAACATCCAAAAATTGTGTATCTAGAGTCGGAAATACCGTATCTATTTTCTAGAATTTTTGATTTACAATTGGATCAATTATACTCATCCGCTATACCAGGTTGGTCGAGTAATATAAAGACACCATCTCGTCAAGGTCAAATTGAAAATGGACTATTGGCCTTTAAACCAAGATTATTCGATGTACTGATTACTGACAGCACCGAAGAAAACACAGAGCTTAATAGCAAGAGAACCTTCTATTACAAAGAATGGAAGGAGTCTATATCGCCTATAGAGGACATGGATTCATTTTTCAAAGCTTCGCATGAATATTTCCAATCATTCAATGTAACGTTATCTTGTAATAAGCAATTGATCACTAAAATATGCAGGATAATAAAAAATGGAATAAGCAAGGATTTAGCAAATTCATGCTCCGAAGAAATGCTAGAGACTTGGATCAATTACACTAGAAAGTTCTTATTCCCAATTGTCGGTGTTTTGGAAAATGACTCTGTGTTGAGCACTGAAATTTATGCGATAATGAAGAAATTTCCATTTGAGAAACGTTATTTTATGTACAATGAGATCCTTACAAAAACTTCTCAAGATGAGCTGTTGATTAAAGTTGGGTTTAACAAGGCAGAAAGAGAAGCTAAATCGATATTAAAATCTTTGAGTACTGATAATATCGAAACTGGTTCTAGAAAATTCTCCCGAGTAATATCTTCTAACCCACTCGCTACACTGGTTCCAATTGTGAAACAGATTGAAAATTATGATAAGGTCAGCGAATTGATTGTATACACAACAAAATTTTTGAATGACTTTGGCTACGATGTGCTTCAATATGTTTTGTTATTGAGACTGACTTTTAACAGACCTTCTGTCCAAGGGGATGGTATAAATCAAGCTATGTGGGTTCAAAGGCTTGCAGTATTTATTGCTGGACTAGCCAAAAGTTGTCCACAAATGGATATTAGCAAATTGATAACATATTTGATTAAGACATTGCATCAGGGCAGCGATATCGCAGTATCCATACTAAAAGAGCTGATTTCTACAGTTGCTGGTATCAGGGACCTAAATCATGTTAGTAGACTTAGATTGATTTTGATAAATTCTGGAAAACCTTTGGAGAGATATGGGCGTAAATTGATTTTTGACTCAAGGAATGAAAATCGAACTTTGGCTATGAATTTGATGAAGTTGTTTGAATCACAAGATGCGGTTTCAGAAATTATCATGCTTCTCTATCATTTGAATTTAGAAACTAATTCCAAGGATTTACATTATAAAATTTTATCATCAAGATGTGATGAAATGAATACATTACTATGGTCGTTTATCGAACTAGTAAAACACTGCACTGATCATAACACTTTTGCAAAATATGTTATTCCCTTCGAAAAATTGGTTAATGAAATGAATGTTTCCACCCCATGGGCCTTCCACATTTGGAGAGAATACTACAAAGAACTGGATGAGATGTCTGCCGAAGTATCGAACATCGAAACTTTTGAAAGTGTAAATTTTGAGGGAGTAGACTTTAAAAACCTCAATAGAGATCTCTTCCTATCCTTCTGGAGATTATCATTATATCACCTTCAGTTTGACAGAAGTCTTTATGACGCAAGGAAACTAGACGTCGAAAATGAGTTGAAGATTGCAGAAACCACTAGGAAGAAAAACCAATGTAGTAACGAAATCAAAGATATCATGTCTAGTTGTATTATACACGAGCAGATTTTCAAGAAAACTAGGGAATTCTTAATAGAAAACGGTAAAATATGGACTGCTGATATATCGAAGGATACCTATGTGAGCCTAATCCAGTATTGTCTAGTACCAAGAATTATATTCTCTCCTGCAGATGCTTTGTTTACTTCAAGGTTTCTGATTGAGACATTCACAAAGGATATACTGTTCAATATTATGGAGACATTAGTTGATGCGAGATTTTTACACAGTTTGGTGTTCAGCTCCACTATTTCAGAAGCCGGTAACCTTGGTATATTTTTTTCTGATTTACTTGAAAATTTAGAAAAATATAGAATCGAAAATCAACTTTCTTCAGATCAAGTCAACACACTTTTCCATTGGCATGAAATTATCGTTGATGAGTTCATTATTCTGATCCAAGAGAAAAACTACATGTCTATCAGAAATGGTATTGAGTTCATGAGAAACATGTCTGAATCTTTTCCTGTCGTTGATATTCACATCAAGTTTGCCTGCAAAGCATTGGAAGATATTCTATTGGAAGAGAAGCGTGAAGATATTAAACTTCCAACCAATGCCTTATTTGGTCATTTAAATTCAAGGATAAAATCTGCCACTAGAAAAATTGATTACTGTGGTCTGTCTGCAAATGAACAAGATGAAGAGGACAAAATAAAGGCTGAACAAGAAGAAATTGCAAAATATGAGGTCATGTTAGAAAATGAGAAAAAGCAAGCTGAGTTAAGGGCAAAAATTGAAGAAAATAAGCAGAAAAGACTACAAGCTGAAAAGGAACAAGCTGAAAAGGCCTCTTCAGAAGCACATAGAGCAAATGAAAAGAATTACAAGGAACCAAAGAAAATTAATACTCCAATTGGCAATAGCAAATCCCAGCAGCAACCACCCTCTGACTGGAGAATCTCAAAGGTTTTCAGAACAATGGAAGATGCAGCATATTACCTATCCAGAAATGAATTGTTCAATGCTTCCAAACTTATTGAAAATGACTCTGAACAATGGAATTTGAAGTACGCAACTAAATCTAAAAATACCACGAATGAATTCCGTAATATGATCTTCGATATTTTTAGTAGATATTTCAAATCATTGGTGAAATATCCACACAGTGGAGAGTTTAGAGGCCGTATGGATGAGATAAGGAGGGCCACTAGATATTTGGAACTTGAGAACAACAGAAGCCAAGAGAGTGGTGATGCTGGTAAATCAAGCAGGTATGGAGGTAACGGTCCCTCTGTTGCAAATATGAGAGGTAATGAGCCTCGAAACCGCCAAGGAACTCCATCAAATAGTGATAAAGATCGTGCGAATATTAACAGAAATTCTAATTTTAATAGGGATTCGGGCAGACAATTTAAACAAGGTTTCTCATCAAGAGAAGATGCTGCTGACAAACAACGTGCTCCATTGAGATTCCCAGACAGGCCATCCCAGCAACCAAGAAATGAATCAATGAATAAAAATTTGAAGAGATCAAATCAGGCTTTAGGCCCAGGAAAGGAGGACGAGCGAGCATCAAAGAGACCCAAGAAGGAGGACAAACGGGGATACATGGACCGAGATGCACGTAACAACCAAAAACCTTCACAATCTAGGTTTGGTGGATCCAGTAGCAATACAAATAGTAGCAACAACAATAACAACCCAAGAGATAACTCTAAAACCTCGTTGCCACAAGGTCCAAAAGCAACAAAAGGGAGTAGATACCAACGTTAATCTTCTTTTTGGTTGTAATTGAAGCCAAGATACTTCATTCTAACTAATCTAAGTAGCATTATGAATATATAGTAGACAATATCATGATAATAAATATACCTGCACAATATCCTAGTAGCGGATTAATACCTTTTTTGAATTTCATTAACAACTATACAACCATTGAGTATATTTTGTTACCTTTTCACGTGACCACAGAGTGCAGATCAAAACAAAACAAAAAATCAAAAATCAAAAATTAAAAATTAAAAAAAAAATCGAACTTGGTGATGAACAAATAATATAAATCGACATTTGCTAAGTACTCGAAGTTATAGAAATCAGTAATTGCATTTGGATATTGATTCGTGACTTTATCACTGGGATTAAGATCAAGTTGAGGAGTTTAAACCATTTTTTTTTTTTTTCTCGAAGAATTTAAATTATGAGTGAAGAGGTTTGGGATGGTAATCAAGGTATGCTTTCTGTTTATGTTAGCAAAGCCAAGGATCTACCGAATTTGAGCAAATTGGATAAACAGGATGTTATGCTTCGACTTAGAATTGCGCATATGACAAGGGAAAGCGATACAGTATTTAGAGCTGGCCAAACACCGATATTTAAATATCTAGAGAGATTTGAAATTACACCAGAGTTAAGACCACTGATGTTTGTCGAGGTATACTCCGATAGGAGGAAGAAAGTTCCTGTGCTAATTGGTAGATGTGAAGTTGATCTGTTGAATGGTATCAGGGCTGATCCGAAAGAAGGTTATTGTACATGGTATGAACTACGAAAACCTAATAATGAGTTTGCGGGAACTGTGTTTATCGAACTGACATTCAAACCAAGTTTACCCAAGTATTACCAGGAGGAGAATAGTAGAGTATCACAGCAACTAGATAAATCAATGGCTGCGAGACCTATCCCACCCTTACCGGACAGTTCAGATATGTACAGTAATGATACAAACGAATATACACCAAACACATACAGATTCAAGTCAAGGTCGCCAAGCCCATTGCGGAGTCATTCAAATGAGTATAGTAGATCTGAAGGTTATATGCATGCATCCAACCTACGACAGACTACTCCAGCTATGCACAATGGAATGCACTCTCCGAACGATAACAAATTTAGCTCATCTGATAATTATTTTACTGATAACCTAACAAATAACTTCTCTTCTTCGGTAGGTACAAATACAACCGTAACCACTCAAGGCAGTGGAAACACAACTGTAACAAGCACATCAGACACAAAATTTCACTTTGCTAATTTGAGGAAACTGAAAGAGAAGATCAATATATTTAAGAACCCAAGTAATATTTCTTCTGAGGAACAACACAAAGACTCTCCAGTAGATATTGAAGCTTTGCAGAAAGCAATTGGTGTGACTAATATCGAAGATGATGATGAAAGTTCCACTGAATCGTTCCATGAAAATTATACTAGATCCCGTGAAATATCGAAATCAAGTAATAGGTATCATGAAGACAATACAATGTTTAAATATTCAAGTGGTGATGAACCGGCTCTCCCTCCACTACCGACAAGTCCACGCCGTTCACCTGTCCGCGACAGGAATATGTCACCGAACCGGGATATAACACATGGTCGGAATAGACAGTCCCCTCAACACTTACAATTCCACTCGCCAAAACTACCACCTTTGCCTTCCAGTAGGAGCGGCTCAAGTTCACCAACAAGGAGAAGACCACCGCCATCTTGAAGAAGTGGAAGACTCTATTCTAGAGAGAGGCGACACACACGGGATTTATTTTGTAACTATAATAATGATTTTTATTTCCTAATGTCTAATATTGCATAATATCTAAATTAAATATATAATAAAGAAATAATGAATAATACAAGGAAGTTATTCCTTATCTGTCACAAAAGTAATGAAATGCATTTGTTATACTAAAAGCTATATAGTAATAAATTAGAAAAATTAGAATACATGAATTGAAATTGGGTTGAAATTTGTGTGTTTTTATAAAGGATGAGCAAAAAGAAAAGAAATCAAAATGCAGGCTCATCACCGTAATCGTCTTCATCACCATAATCGTCTTCACCGCCGCTGAAGTACTTCTCTGCATTATAGTCATCGTCATCATCTTCATCGTCAAAGTCATCGTCGACTGGTTCTTCAGTACCATCTTCTTCTTTCTTTCCGTCATCTTCTTCCACTTCTTCAGCCAATTCCTTATACTTTTCCAACATAGATAATGCTGCAGTCTCATCCTGTTCCGAACCAGTGAATATATCATCTTCATTCTTGAATTTAGACAAGTTGACAAGCTTCTTCTTGTTAATACCCATTACAGCATATAACTCCTTTGGAAATAACTCTAAATGAAACGGATGTTCATCAATAGACACACCTAGTTTCCTCTTCTTCAAGTATCTATCTGAGTATCTGGGAATACCATCAGTCAATGTACCCTCATCTATAACTTCAGCAGATCTCTTCGTCTTGCCATTCTTCTCCTTCTCATTACCATCAACTACCACACCAGTGTAAAAGGGACTCTCTTTCAAAGTTTCATTAAACTTAATATAAGTAATGGCAATGCCTCTGTCTTTGCTACTGATCATACCATTGACTGGCAACGGCACACTGGGGAACTCACTGACATCATTAGAACCGATATCCTGGTATCCAAGGCCAAATGGAAGCGACCTGGCGCCACCACTATTACCACCTCTCCTAAAACTCATTGTACGTCTGTGTTATTGTCCTTATATAGCCAGGGATCAAGGGGGCCCAATGCTTTTGATATTGTAATTGCGATGAGCTTCAAAAACTTTTTTTGGCACTCAATAGCAAAAAAAATTTTTTTTTGTTAAATCAGAATATTTTGACTGATTTCTACGGCGTTTTCTAGGCAATTTGGTTTCAAAATGGTCAATTAAACATTTGTCTATACATATATCTATTAAATATTTCTATAACGGTGAGTATCAGCATGTTCTTCTTAATCTTCTAGTAGTTCCTCAATCTCTGCGTCGCTGTCGTCGCGACCAACACCGGCTAGTTGCAGTTCCTGCTGTCTCTTCAAGTCATCCACAGCTCTTTCAAACACTTCTTGTTGTTTCTTCACACGCTGTCTTGTCTTCTTACCCCAGCCGAACTCTGAACTCGTGGTTTTGGAGACATCCAGCTCGTCGGGACGCTCCAGCAGAGTCTCCTGTCTTTCCTTTTTCACTCTCTCCTCCTGTTCACGCACCTGTCTGGCCAATTGTCTACGGTTCTGATCCCTGGTGACAAGACCTCTCAACAACATGTACGCACCGGCAATGATGATCAGTCTCAACCCTTTCTTTGGATCAATATTCACAATGTTCTCCCACGAGTTCTCAAAGATTTTAGCAATTCTGTCCATATTTTTGATTCACTAGTCTGCTTGCGATATAATAGTTCTGCTTGCGATTCAACTCCTCTTACCAATCAACTTCCAATACTTCAGGTAACGATATAAATATACAGGAACCAAATTCTGATCAATTAAACCTCTGCGATTTATACAAATATCGCTCAAAAATTTCTTTCGTTGAGTGGTTTCTCTCTCACAATTTGGAAAAAAAAAAAAGCTTCCTACGGGCGTTTCTAAGTAAATAAAGGTGAAATTTTTCAATTTTTCCAATTTTTCAATTTTTCAATTTTTTTTTGCCACAAACATCAACAAACCTATAGCTCATCGGTGTCATCGAGGGACGGATTCGTGGGTAATGGACTATATTGAGGTCCAGTGGTGACCTGGTTAGGTCTGACGAACCCACCGTGGTCCTGGGTCACTGGGCCGAAGTATACCTTGTCTTTAAAGGAACCATTGTTCTTACCACTGGGAGTGTCGAACTCTATACCGCACCAAACCCCGGTCAGAGTATCTACTGGGCCCAGATACCGTAGCCAGCCGCGTCTCTCGGGTTTATTGGGTGTGGTGACCGTGCATCTCTCGTCAATAGTCAAATTTCCCAGTGATTCCATCTGTGTCTGTTTGTCCTGCTCCATCCGGGACTTATACTGCGGGTCAAAACGGCCCAGTTGTTGTTGCTGTTTCCATTTCAGCACCGTGTCATCGCGGTTCTCGTAGTCTTTCTCTGTATACTGGAATTGATACTCCTCCGTGTTATCCGGTTCCTGATTTAGCAATTGATTTGCCAATGATCTAGGATTGGTGTCTGTGACCACAATACGGCAATCTCCACCTCGTAGCGGCTGTAGCTGGCCCATACCTTGCTTGATCTCTATACTGTCGTCTTTACCAACCATCACGGTCAATTGCATATCTGCTAGCTCGATGCCGCTGAACTTGTGGATGGACTCCATCAGGTCCTGTGCGGTTATGTCCGCGTCATAACTTTTCCTGACCTCTACTCCATTCAACAGCTGAACCGTAGCCTGTACCATTTCTTTTACGTGTTTTATAGGTTCAGTTTTTGAAGCTAAAGCAATTTAACCCTCTTGCTCATCTCGAAAGAATTGGTTTGGTGCCCTTAACAAATTTTTTTTATTTTTGAAAAAAAAAAATTAAAGAAAAAATTACGAATAAAAAAATTTTGTGAAGAGCAAAGTTGGATTTTGAAGCAAAAAGAGGGAAGAAAGCTTTAAAAAGTTGGAATATCTGTACTCAAATCCAATAATTACCATACCACAACTAACATAATGAGCGAGGAAGTATGTAACATCGTTTTTGAAGCGTTAAAATTGGACAAAAATCCGAAAGAAAAGTTCTCAATATACTAACAAATATATCTTAGACACAACAACCACAACAACAACAGGAAGAGCAGAAGCAGAAGCAACAGAGGAAGAAGTTTGAAGCACCAAAGAGAGAGGCTATTGTAGACCTTGCCAAGTACAAGGATTCCAAGGTTCTTGCCAAACTTATGGGTGGAAGAATTGTTACAGGTACACTAAAGGGTTACGACCAACTGATGAACTTGGTGCTAGAAGATACCGAAGAGACTTTGAAGCCTGAGGTGGAGACTGGCTCTGCATCCCAGGTCACAAGACAATTGGGTCTTACTGTTATCAGAGGTACTATTCTAATATCATTGAGTCCAGTTGACGGTTCCGAGGTGCTTTATATCCAAACCAATTAAAATAAACTTACCTGAAAATGTATTGGCCATGTGAAGTATTCTTATACATATATATGTGTTGGCTGGTGTATTATTATGTATAACAACAAAGATCTATAATGTCATTAATGCAAATTAGCACTCATTGGAAATGTAAAGATATTTTTTTTTAATTTCATTCCTGCATAATATATATGTGTGTGTGTTATATTACTTAACCTGAGAACCCCTCAGAACCGTTGAAACCAGTGAATGAGGTCAACAAGAAAATGTTGTAGTATTTCTTTTTGGATATCTCATTACAGTGGTTCCATGCGGAAGTTAATCTACCGTCAATACAGGAACCACTCATATAGAAATTGTCCGCACCAGACCCGTCAAACATATGTGCGAATGCGTCTTGCAATATGGTCATCTTTAATTCTTCCACAGAACCATACTCTTTGTTGATGTATTCTAATAGATAGTCATCATTAGCAACCAATTCGTTGATTCTGATTAATGTGGTGTCGAATGGAATCAGGATACTTGGCACCTGAGTGTATTTGTCTAAAAAGAATAGAGCATTTGGAACTGCATCATCACCAAGATGGACCACAGAAGAACCAACCCAAGTATCCGTCTTTGAGCGACATTCCCCAATAATCTTATGCATTTCTTTATAAATTCTTGGACAGGACTTGATACGGTTTAAACCGTGGCCTGTTGATGCAAGTCTATAGTTAGCGCCATCAAAAAGATCTAAATCAGCAATATACCAAAGTTTAACCATTTCCCTCTGAATAATCGACCATAGTGTCAATGATTGTTGTACGTAGTGCCATTGTCTTTGGTGATCGTGAGTTAATCTTGAACCATTGCGGCCATATTGGATACCTAAGTTGTATTTGTTAGCAACTTCTGGTTGGCGGAAAATTTCAAGTCTAGATAGCATTCTGAGAACAGGCTTTCTATTCATACTTATGTAGGCATTGTAATCACCAATAGAGTATAATGCCTGTCTGATATCTTCCTTACTGTAGTATCTACTACTGTACTTGGATGCTAAAGCTTCGATGGCAGCTTCCTTCTGCTTGATATTCCTATTAATCTGTGCTCTGCTTTTACCGACTGGGGAAATGTGACTGGTTGCAGTCATGATCAACTTGTCCTTGAAGATACCCATAGCCTTACCTTTATCCTCAGGATGAGAAGTTAAGAAGGATTGTACTGTCAAGATAGGTTTGTACAGGTGGAACTCCATGTGCTCTTCGATCTGTGGTAATCTAGAGTCCATGACCATGTAACATAGTTTACCGTAGGTATCTCTCATTCTTTCAGGATTCATAATTTTGTATCTTCTACCAATCTCAAAAACGTCCTTGAACCACTTAGCATTATCACTGAAGTTTTTCATCTCTAACAATTTCTGTCCCAATTTCATATTTGATGCAATAACCAAACCAGAAAGTACAGAGCATATTTCTTTTAGCTGTTCCACAATTCTCTTTGCCTTAGACTTGTTCGACAAAATGTCAACCCTATCAGTATACTCAGAGACTTGTAGAGCTGCTTCCAATAATCTCAGGAGATGTCTTTCCTCATAAGTTAATCTCATTGGAATGTAATGAGAGTTCTCAAACAAGATATTCATGATTTTAGCATCAATAGATTGCTCATCACCTCCTACAACTAGTGGTGTTGTTTCTTGACTCTCATCAGAATCTTCGTATCCATTCAAGTTGTTTTGCAACTCTTTTTGAGCTTCTTCATCCTGGGGAAGTTCTGCTGGTACCTCAGTGGCATTTTCTTTTTCCTTTATAGCAACCTTTGTGTATTCATGCTTCCGTCTTTTACCACCTCTATGCAACATTTCAAAGCATACAACACAATAATTCTCTTGGCAGTCTTTACAGATAATCTCAAACTTCATGTCTTTACATTCTTCACAGACAGTAGGATCAGCTGGACCCTCATCCTCGACATCACTCTGATCGCTGGCCCTTTCTACCTCATCATCACTGTTTTCAACATATTCTGAATCCAAAATCTCCTTCAAAGACCGTTTAGTTGACATACTTGCACCAGTTTTTCAACACTGAGTTTTTGAAGTAAAGTATGTAAAATGTAGCTATAATAATTGTTTACAATGCAATATTTCCTTTACTAAGAATCAAAATTTGAAATTTAAGAGCAATTGATATATTATTTTTTTTTTTTTTCATTTCGAAGCTCATCGAGCTTTTTTTCTTAGCAGAATTTTTCACAAACTGAGAAATTGTGTCTGATCGACTTCATTTTAAGGGAAGTTTTTGACTATAACTTGATCTATGTATCCATAACCGTTAGTACATCTCGAATATAACTAGGAAATTTATTTTCTGTCCGACAAGACGATGTCTCCGATGAAAGAACCACCCTCTAACAGGCAATATCATGAATTAAAGAAAATTCTCCGAATTGGACTTTTATTCATTCTACTCTCGTTATTATTTAGTCCACGGTTTACCACTATAGGTCAAACTCTACAAGATTATTTTGCAGTACTAATAACTCGAGTACGGAGTCTAGTCACTTCCTCACCTCAACTTGACCCAAGACCTAGGTTTTCAGAACCTGATTTTGACGGTATAGATGTACATGAGATTGATGTTAAAAGAGTTATACTATTCCTAATAGGATGTTTTGCGTTCACAATACCATTTATGTTTTGATTAAGCCTATTTTACTGTAGTATATAGCTTTATGATGAAGAATGATTGAATATGGCTGGAACATATAAAAAAAATAATAAAAAACTTGTTTATAAGAGCAATGTAGAAAATACACAATGTATAAGAATTTAAAAAAAAGGAAAAATAAATATAATAATAATAAAAGTCATGACTTTGAGGGGCATAAAAAAGGTCATCTTCATAAAAAATGGAATAATTAATAAAGAAATTATTTCAATAGACTATGCTTTCATTTGTAAATATGCATAGTAGAAAAGAACTCATTTAATTTCTGTGAATGTTCATAATAATAGATTTGACATGATAATGGAGTTTATTCGTAGCTACTGGGACCAACAGTTCTTATAGCCATACAATATGGTCGTAATTCCTTCCCAGCTTTTGGATATAGATTTCTGGCTTCTTCTGCGCATACTTTAATGTACACCTGTTCACCAACCCATGTGTCTTCTTTTAATAGTGGTTTCACACATCGAAGTGAATGCTTGATATAACGTCTTCTAGATTGTTCCTTTTTGACGGGATTCCATTTGTTATTTTCATCAAAATCGTTATCTTCGTTATCATCATACAACTCTTCTCCGTTGCTGTCTACTTCTTCAAGTCCATAGTCTTCCATGTCGATGTCTGTTTCCTGATCTTCATCCATATCTACAGCCTCATTTCCTTCATCTACCTCTCCAATAACCGGAATATTGCTATCGGCAGAAACAGAGGCTCTTTCTAGTTTGGGACTTCTTGATTTCACCCCAGATTGTAGTGTGTTAACAAATTCAGATGGTGACCATATATCAAAATTGTAATCTAATGAAAATGGGTTGGCTTTTCCATTAGTATCATATTCGCAGAATGACGAGTTGGTAGTCAATGTCTGGAATAACGAGAAGCATTCTGATGGTGATCTTGACAGGTCGGGCGTATCAAATATTGTATTAGAAGATGCACTAGACGTTGAAGATGAAGGTGTCACTGAAAATGAAGCCGGTAAAGGAGGTGTGAGTAAATCCTTCGATTTCTTTTTGGTGTAGTTTTCAGAACAAATATCAGAATCCTTGGTAGCGTCAGTTTTGAAGGGATTTTTGAAATCAATTTGTTGCGCAGGCTCTGGAGGAGCTTTGGTGCCCAGGATCTGTGATAATAAGCTGTTGCTTCTCTTACGCTCCAACACCTGCTGCTCGTTGTTATCTGGCGTATATTTGCTCGAGCTACTTCTGCTTCTACTAGCTCTACTTGAAGTTCTCCTTCTTCTTCTGTTATTGTTATTGCTGTTATTCCTGTGATTGTGTGACCTTCTATTTCTCCTTGGAACAACTCTGTATGTAGGGTACTCTCTGTCCTGTAAGTCCTTTGCGATATTGATTCCCATATTCAAGTACATACTCCATAAAATCATGTCGTTAATTCTGTTAAATCTGATTAGGAACTGTTGGTTTTCGGCCCTGACTCTCAAGTTCAAAAGGAACCCATCTTTGTAAATCTCGTCAGTCTCGATATAAAACTTCTTCTTGAACTCAGCAGTAGACAGCCCGAACTTGGCACCTTGTAAGGAATAGCTGCGGTCCAAACGGTAACCGTTTTCCTTTGTTACGTCCATAAAATCTTGAGTCTCTGTGATCTCATATTCTGAGTGAACATCGTAAAGGTTATCAAAACAAGGCCCGTCGGAACGGCTCGCCCTGAGCCATTTCTTCTTTGTACTGGTACTGTTAGGCGTCACCTGTTGTTGTTGTTGTTGTTGTTGTTGTTGCGAGCTTATCCCTACAGTAGACCTCAAATCGACAGGATCAAACGCAGGTAAGTAGGTCTTGGTAAACCTTGATAGCTTTTCCGACAGTCTCCTGCTACTACTGGCTACTGGTGTTGTCTCTATACTTCCTGGTACATTTTTACTCAAAGCCACAGGTGGTTCAGGTAAACCTTGACCACTTGTATAGAAATTCAGCTGGGTTGAGTTCAAATGCATCACTGTGTCATACCACATATTGTCCTTACACTGCGTGAAGGGAGTACTATACTCCAACTTGAACTGCACTGACACATACTTCTCAACAGCAGCTGCGTATGGAGGAAGATCCTCGCTCACCACGTCGTCATAAGAAGGCAGCATTCAATTTTTTTGTTTTCTTTGTTTATTTTGTTGTTGTTTTTTTGATCTGATCTATCTATTTTTATTGTTTTATTGTTATAGTTATATTCTTAATGTATTAAATCGATTTGATATTATCACAGATAAATAATTCAGAAGATGTCAGGTTTCAAATGAGTTTATTGATATAGAATTCAAATCAATCATGATAATTAATAAAAAAAATGAAAAATTAACAAAAAAAAGAAAGAAAAGAGAACAAAGGGAATCCCCCTCGAAAAAAAAGCAATGACAGCTGATTTTTATTGAATCTATAATAGTGGGGCACAGAACATCGCGCAGAAAAAAGCATTGCCAATCTCTTTTCGAGAAGGAAAAAAAAAGGCAGCCAATAATTCTCTGCATGGAAGAACTCGCTCGCTCATCTGCAAGGGGTGGGGGGAGGGGAGAGGAAGGTGGGTGGATTTTGGGATTTGGGGGGGAGGAAGTGTTTTTACAGAGGAAACGCCGTAGCAGCCAGAGGGATGTAAATCCGCAAGAATTTTTTTTCTCTTATCGTTTTGAGCACAGAGGGCCGTCTAGCCGAGGGGGAGTGTTAGACACGCCTGCAGGATGTTGATGTTGACAGCTTCTTCCAACCCACATCGCTTAGAAGAGTGAGTAGGGAGGTATATAGAGTGCGGGGGGAAAAGTGGGAAGCACCAAAGAAATGCGGGGGGAGAGATAAGGAAGGGCAATGCGAAAAAGGGGCCCTATGTCAATTTTTTAATCGGAGCAGCTTCAAACATGTGCATAGTTCGTAGTATTTTACAATATATACTGTTTATACTATCAAAATAAATAATATCTAAAAGTATTCTTGGATTTCCTTTTCTATCCAGTCCCATAGGATTAGATCTGTTCCGTTGGCCAGGCCCTCCTTCACGTCACCTCTTGGCTCGTGGACCTGGTCGAATGGGCAGATGTATGTGCCTTGGTCCTTGGTGGTGAATTCTGGGCTTAGTGCGCTGTACAGCTCTGTGTATGCACCGTAGACGCTTGGGTACAGTAGGTAGCTGGTCAGTTTACGGGCCCATGCAAACCAGTCTCTCTGGAGCTCGGTTCTTAGATTTCCTGGGTAACAGGAAACGGAGACACAGCCGATCTTGTCCACGGCTTCCTTGTGTCTTGTGGCCCATGCCTTGGCCTGGTAGATGTTGGCGGCCTTGGATTGGCCGTACAGGTACATCGGGTTAGGTCTCTGGTCAATTGGGACACCGTCAAAGGTTGGGTTCTCCCAGAAGATACCGTACTCGTTTGGCCCACCCAAGTGAGCACAACTGCTAACCCACACGATTCTCTTTAGCGAGGTATCATCCTCTTTCAAGAACAGATCGTCTAGGAAGTGTTGTAACAGCTGTGGGCCCATGACGTTGGTTTGGAACATGGCCTCGAGCAATTGTTTAGAAGTACCAGTCTTGACTGGTGACATTAAACCTGCATTGTGGATAATAATATTTAGTGGTTTGTTGCCCAGCACTTCTGCGACTCTCTGACCAGCAGCCTTGATGGTGGTCAAGTCCATGAAGTCACATCCACTGACAAGCTCTAGAGAACCCTTAGTTTCTCCGATCTCAGCCTTGATGTCCTTGAATGCTTGTTGTCCCTTAGACTCGGTTCTCACGACACCGATAACGTTACAGTTCTTTTGGTATAGCAACTTCACAGTCTCCTTACCGATACCTGTGTTACAACCAGTAACGAGTGCAGTCTTGCCGGTCAGGTCAGGGTACTTGTCTGGGGTATAAGTTACTTGGGCAGCATGGAAACCATACAAAAGTTCCTTGTATGCGTATAATCTGCTATAAGCTGGGGCTGGGATAGCTGGTTGTGGCATTATTCTTCGTCTTGTTATTGTTGTTTTGTCAATTGTCTATACAATTTCGATAATGAATATTTGTTCTCTTGGTAATTGATTAAGTAATCAGGTTCCTTGATTGTATTAAACGTTGCTTTCTCTTCTCTTGAACACCTGGTGATTTACGGGCATTGGAATGATCGCCGCCCCTTTAAGTCACATGGTGTAAATCTCAATATCTTCACATACGTCACATCTACCAACAGACCATATTGATGGATGGGAAGATAAGTAATTTCCAACGCTGATACAAGTGTATTGTATTTATTTGGTATTCTTTTTGTATTTTTGACTTGAACAGTGATGTTATTTAACTCAATATCTGTAAATAACTATAATAAGGAGACCTTTGTTTGTTTTTTTAAAATAATATTTGATATTGTTTGTATAACTAAATAATTCGTATTATTTATGTATGATTTTTGTTTGTAAAGGTCGTTTCTATTTATTTCGTTCCATTTATAGTATTTTCTTAGTGTCGTTACAATAAGCCAGATAGAATTTGTTGAGTACTCTTATATCTTCTCACGACTGTGAGTCCAACACAGAGACTGAAGAAGAACCCGGCAATCATTAGGTATGTAGTTCCTCCAATACCGTACGTCAAATATACGACGACAGTGCTTATCTTTATTCCCTTCTTGTACCATTTGAACAAGAAAGAAAGGATCATTCTGTATATTCCTATCCTAACAGTATAATCCGTGATATCAGGATACGCTTTATCTATCTTTACTATAGCTCGTAGTAGTATTTCACCTATTGGTAACGAGTAATATACGATAATGTTGTGGAATTTACCTAGGAGTCCCAGCCCAGCTGCTGAGTCTATAGTCTCTGGGGTACTTGGCTTGATGAGACTTATCACATCAACAGTGTCGATAGCATGCCAATACGTAAGAATCTCCCTTGTAAAATCTCTCTCCGAAAATGTCATCGTGCTAAACCCACTCCTTAGTACATTGTATAGCGAAAATGGGAACAGCAAAGAGAGCACCAAATAGTTAAATACCAGCAGGTTCCTTACTAAAGTTCTAAAAAATGATGGCCTCTGCGCAAATGGTGTCCTCTGTTCGGCAGGGCCATGTGCTTCACTGCTCCCAAGAGTGGAAGACGACACACCCTCTCTTCTCCCTCTGTGTCTCCGAATTGAAACATTACGAATATGGTTATTGTCGATCTCCTGACTCCAATTCCTCAATATCTGACTCAACGTCTCATCCAGATTCTGCTGCAGCACCTCCTCACTGGTCTGTATCTCATGCGCGTCTACTCTATTCTGCAACCGCTGTCTTTCTTCCAGATATCGCTCATACAAATTAAGATCAGAGTCCTGTCCATTAGTCATTCTTTTTTTTTTTTTTTTTTCAACCCTTTTTTTTATTATTATTATTATATTTATTTGGCTCTTATACTTCCTGGTAGCTTTTCCTTTGATATATATAATCCACTACTCTCTAAGTTTAGTGAAATTATCTGTTCTCTGTACGCAAATAGGTTTCTTTTAGTTATCCTTTACTCTAAAATGGTTGACTTTCCTCTTTCTTTTGATATTGGGACCGGGTGCTAATTTCACGCTTCACGCTTCTTTCTGGTTTTTTTTTTCAATATTTTCCTGTTAATCTTTGTTAATATGGCAAAGCGATGCGATGAGCACCAATCTTATTTAATAAGCTAAAGAAACTGGGAAGTCAAGGATTTCGAAACTGATCTCCACTGCGAATACGTTATAGATTGACCATATCATGTTGCTCCTTTTTTTCCTGAGTCTTCTGGGCGTGGTGACTGCTAATACCGAATCAATACTTATAAATGTTCCAAAGGGGTTTAACGCGGTATCTCATAGTGAACATGTCAAGGCACATGGTGTGCATTCATTAGATATGGGACATAAGTTGGTTCAGAAACATACTGTGCCGTTTCAGGTCGATTCAGCTGTGCCGTACCAGGTTATGGAGCTATATAATATACAACCTCGTAAAGATTATCAGATTAAAGTGTGTTGGAGTGCAATCGAAGGGTATGATATTAGGGACCTTGGATATTTATTAGTCCCATTGGGCTCCGAGATTATTCTTCCGGGCACTGATGAATCTTGGGGTGTGGCTGCAAGTGATAGTTTGTATTTATATTTTCGGGTGGACCAGGACACTTACCCACGGATTCCTGATGGCTACGAGACCGAGGTGAATGTCAATGTTGTCAATTTGGTGGCGTACATGCCAATTGATTGTATTCCTATCGTACTATTTCTAATACTTGTAGTACTGCCATTTATCTATATACTAAGAACGAACAAACACATGCTACTATTTCAGTAGTGAGGTGCCATATGTATAGTTTAATATAATTTTCAATTCTAGTTGCTTTAAAATGAAAGAATAAAACAGTTATATAAATAAAATAAGGGGAGGGGTAAGAAAAATGCTTATAATAATATATGGAGGAGCGAAGGAAAAGTATATATATATATATATATTCACACCTCAAGAATCTTCTTTATATTTTTTTTTAGTTTTTTTGGTTTTTTGGTTTTGATTTTAGTGATTGTACAGGTATCTACCGATCTTACCGAACATCAAGGTTCCTAGGAAATAGAAATCCATAAAATACATGAATTGAGAGATGTCCGTGATCTCATGGAAGCAAGACAGGCAGCACAGCATTCCGAGCAAAGAGCATTGTGTGAACATGGAGAACGTACCGTCAAAGAACAGCCATAGGATCACGTTCAGAAGACCCCATGCGCCTGCGGCCTGACCAGATGAGGACCATTGTACTTTCCTGATACCGAACGTGACACCCAGCATGGCGTTAATACTTCTCGTCACAGAGGACAGACTGTAGCTAGTCGGTCTTAGCTTGACTTTGCACACGTAATCTATCAGTGGGATAATAGAGCCAAAGATTATACCTTCCAGGGCGTATCCGAACCAGTCAGGCAGCAGATCCAAGCTCAGCGCCTGCGATATCTTCACACCCCAGAGCAAAGGTCTGGAGGCGAAGTCCTCGTGTAATAGATGGTTATCGTGCAGGTTGCGGGACAGCTGGTGGTACGCAATACCGCTCAGCGACAAGACCACCAGCGCAAACACGAAGTTAGTAGCTTTCTGGAACGGCGTGACATGCACTCTGGCGCCGTTCTTCACGGTGGCATCCAATACGGGGGCGGCGTTGCCTGTGGATACGGATGGAACCAGTATAGTTTCACTCAGTAATTTAGGGTTGGCAGAGTAAGGCCTCACGTCGTTGCTGTCATCCAGAACAGCGTTCTCATCACCGGCACTCCCAACATGGTTTGTGCCCGTAGTTCCGTCGTTATTTCTAATTACCTCGTCAATCACATGCAGAGGTGGCTCCAGCGAGCTGGACTTGGACCTAGACCGCTTCAACTCCTCGTATATCTCTGCATCCTCGCTCTTAACAATATCCTGGTCGTAAATAGAGTACAGCTGCGGCGTAGTCAAACTTGATATAGACTCTGTGCTCTCAACAGTCTTAACTGGGGGACTCCCCTTCTTCTTATACTTCTTAGCCATAATATAATATAATATAGTATTGCTTTTCCTGTTATCAATGTATAAATAAGTACAAGATGACGTTTTAAAGAAGTAATTAAAAACGTCTAAAGATGCAATTAAACTAATAAAGGGCCAGATGGGGGGGGTGCCCATCAAAGGAAAATCAAAAAAATCCAAAAAAAAAAATCGAAAAAACCGAAAAAACCTTTGTACTGTTGTACGTCTCTGATCACCTGGTTTTCGTGTTAACGTATTTTTGTATATCTCACTGTACGTAGAAGTCATGTGTTTACATCATTCAATACGTGTGTTGGTTCGTATTCTACGATATTGAATCCAGGATTTTTGGTGTGTCATTTTTTCTCAGGCGGGTAGAGGTGGTGGTGGTGATGAGATGGCGGTTAAGTTGGTGTGATTGTTGTTACTCTGTTTCTCTGAATGGATAACGTATCAGCAATCCCTTGTGGTGATGCAGTAATGACATTGTGGAGGTGTGGTAGTAGAAATACATGGTTCAGTTATAGTAATATCTTTTGTGGGTGATACAAATACCTTGCAATACAAATTGCATTGCAATGTATTTTTTATCACAAAGTATCAATTGCATCAATTGCATCACATTTGCAGATCAAAAAATGGTAAATCCTCACGAAGGAAAAACGCGGGGTTGTTTTTTTTCTCTCTCGTTGTTTTTTGTTGGATAGAGAGGGGGGGGAGGAGAGACAGGGGATTCTGATTTTTTTTATTGAAGATATAAAACATAGAGGGCTTTGATTACACAAGTTCAATTCCCAAAGAGAGAGCTAAGAAGAAGCCCAAAAGAAGAAGAAGAAAGAAATGTCACTGCAACAGCATATTGTGACTAAAAACCATTTGACAGCGACTACGACGCAGACGACGGGGAACTCGCAGGGGCCCATGCCTAACCCCAGCAATGTGCGGTTGATGAACGGTAATATTCCTCAGCCCATCTCTAGAACGCCGTCTCCTGCTCGTGGTGCAGGTTCTGGTGCTGCTGCAGGCGCTGGGGCAGGTTCTGGTGCTGGTGCTGGGAGTTTGAATGGTAGAGAAGGGAGCACGAGCAGCAATGCTGCTGTTGTTGGTTTGCATTACCAGATCGGCAAGAAGATCGGGGAGGGTTCGTTTGGTGTTTTGTTCGAGGGTACTAATGTCATCAATGGGATGCCTGTTGCGATCAAGTTTGAGCCTAGGAAGACCGAGGCTCCGCAGTTGAAGGACGAGTACAGGACGTACAAGATCCTGGCGGGGACTCCCGGTATACCTCAGGCTTACTACTTTGGCCAGGAGGGTTTGCATAATATACTGGTCATTGATCTGCTGGGCCCATCCCTCGAGGATCTTTTCGATTGGTGCGGGAGGAAGTTCTCTGTGAAGACCGTGGTCCAAGTGGCAGTGCAGATGATCACTTTGATCGAGGACTTGCATGCACACGACTTGATCTACAGAGATATCAAGCCGGATAACTTCCTAGTCGGCAGACCAGGCCAACCTGATGAGAACAACATTCACCTAATTGATTTCGGTATGGCTAAGCAGTACAGAGACCCCAAGACCAAGCAGCATATTCCATATAGAGAGAAGAAGTCCCTGAGCGGTACCGCAAGATACATGTCCATTAACACACATTTAGGGAGAGAACAGAGTAGAAGAGATGATATGGAAGCACTTGGACACGTGTTCTTCTATTTCTTGAGAGGTCAATTGCCATGGCAAGGTCTGAAAGCACCAAACAACAAGCAGAAGTACGAGAAGATCGGTGAGAAGAAGCGTACCACCGACGTCTATGACTTGTCTAGTGGCTTCCCTGTTCAGTTTGGTAGGTATCTAGAAATCGTTAGAACCCTAGGGTTTGACGAGACCCCTGACTACCAAGGCTACCGTAATCTGATTTCTTCCGCTTTGAAGGATACCGGTGAAACTCTGGACGGCAAGTACGATTGGATGAAACTGAATGGTGGTAGAGGTTGGGACTTAAGCATCAACAAGAAGCCAAACTTGCATGGATACGGACATCCAAATCCACCAAACAATAAGCATAAAAGTAGAGCAGCCGGTGGTAAAGCCGCTCCACAGCCTGTTCCTCAAGAAAATATGAATCGTGAGGGTGGTAACCTCGATCCAACCTCCTATGAAGCTTACCAACAACAAACTCAACAGAAATTTCTTCAACAGCAACAGAAACAGTCACAAAGAAATCCTAACAATGCTATTAATCAGCAAAACTATAAATTGAATTCACAATTACTGAACAACAGTAATACTAATAATGCCAATAATGCCAATAATGCCCACTCAGGTGCGGACGCTGTAAATACTGGGGCTGCCAACGTGAATAGATACAATCAACAAGAACAGCCAACAACGACCCCACACCGTAAAGAGAATATTCAACATGATGTGAATTCAACCGGCACCGAAAAGGGTTTCTTCAGTAACCTAGGCTGCTGTTGATTGTCTTTGCTTTTAATGACAAAAATATGGGTAGTGATACTTTCCGAAAATTAAGACACTTAGCAGGCCCTGCTATCTGCTCAAATGATATCTTCTTCATTTTTTTTTTATTGTTGATAATCGTAATTAAACCCGTTAGTCTCGGAATGAAATAAACATTTTAATTGTCTCATTAATACCTTTAATACTTTTTCTTTTTGAAATCGAAAATAATCCTTCCTTTCGTTAGGAAATCAGCTACAATTTGTAGATGTAGCTATCGTTACTAACTCGTTTTTTTTTCTGACCATTTTTTTTTTACTCTTTTTTTATGAATCCTTAGAATACTATTTTATATATATTACATTACATATTTAGATTTTTTTATATTTGTTTTTTTTTTTGTCATTATTCTAGTAATTAATATACTCTATTTTTTCTTTATTGAATAAAAAGAGTTTCAACCATTATCATATCTGTCCTCTAACAAGATATACTGTGTCTAGGTCCTGTATTAGAGTGGTTACTCTGCCTGATGTATCCAGACCGACGTACTCGTTATTCTTTTCATCATATTTGTATAAAAATAGTTTTTCACCTTTACTAACATCCACTTTTCCATTGACATTCGAAACGTGCAGTTGTTGGGATATATAATCAAGAGCTCTACCAACAGGCCATATTTTGTTGATATATAGCGGTTCTTTCTTCAATCCAACTGCATCATTTTTTTCATCTTCATCGAGGATAACTTGACAATATATGTAAATTCGGTTTTGAACAGGAATTTTACTATCACCCTTGGCCTGTTTCTTAAGAGTAGACAGTTCAAGAATCTTGTTTGTCCTGACAGATGTCTTCTTCTTAACAACTGCAGGGTCTGTTTTTGTTCTTTTGAAGAAGTTCATCAACTTGTTCAGAGCATTAGGATTCAAAGTAGATCGTACCTTTTTTGTTTCACTCGATTGGTTGGAATTACCTCCTAGAGTTCTCCCGGATTGCCCATTGGCAGGTGGCGATGGGGATTTGACCCTAATATGTGCCTTCTCAGGTAATAAACTTTGGAAAAACTTTTCCTTATTAGATTTTGGGGGTGTACTTGGAACAGGTTCAGTTTGAGCTTCCTCGGGATGTTCTAATAACCATTTACAGTGATGTGACTCCTTAGACCTATGTTCACCACAAAAATCACCTTCACAATACTTACAATGGAACGGTAAAAAATCTATCTGGCGACAAAATTGGCAATGTGTTCCAACATCTAGCATACCAGTCTCTCTCACCGACTCCTGACTGGCCACACTCTCAGTCTTCTTAGCAAACGCTATAGCAACCATGTTATCTATTCAAATTTATAGTCTGTAGTTTCTTTTCAATTTTAGCACCATCAAGGCGTTGCTGCTCTCTCAAGTAGACTTATCCTTTTATATATGTTTTAGTTTGCCACTATTGGTTATGGTAACAGCTCCTCTTCTGAAAGAATATGTGGCAAAACCTTCCCTTTCTCTTGTTGATTGCCCGCGCCCCTTCCCCTTGCTGTAAATCATTCCTTTTCCTTATTTTCCTCGATGAGCTTAGCTCATCGCAGTTGGCAGTGGCACTATAGTGGCAAAAAAGAAAAACGTTTCAATATTAACTGGAATATTCTAGATATAGTATTCTTTATTTCATTACTTAAGTATCTATAGAAAAAAACTATTTGTACTTGGCCATGACTGCGTCGACCTTGGACAATAGTTCGTCCTTTCTCTTCTGGTCGCACCAGGAACCGTTGATGGAGTTCTTGGCGATACGTTCCCAGACGGCGTAGTCCCAGTGTGGGAAGTCCTTGTTAACTTGGTAGTAGTTATCGATAATGTAGCCACCGAAATATGCTGGGTCGTCAGAGTTTAGAGAGAATGGGACGTCCTTGTCGACTAGCATTTGCAATGGCAGTTCTTTGACGGCTTGGACCACTTGTAGTTTGACATTGGACAATGGACAAACTGTTAGTAGGGTTCTCTGTTCGGCTAGTCTGTCCATCAACTCGTCATTTTTAGTGGAGTTAATACCGTGATCGATTCTAGTGACGTTTAGCAGGTCTAGAGCGTCAGAGACAAAGTTATGTGGGCCTTCTTCACCAGCATGTGCCGTTAGCTTTATGTCTGGGTTAATCTCAGCGGCACGTTCGTAACATTCAACAAATAATGCTGGTGGGAATGGTTTTTCGGCAGAGTCCAGGCCAAGACCATGGATAGTACCGTTTTTGATCAATGGCTCGGCCTCAGCAATGGTCTTCATACCATCTTCGCATGGCAAGTGTCTCAAAAGACACATGATCAACTTAGAAGTAATACCATACTCTGTATAAGCCTTCTTACAAGCTCTATCGAACCCTCTTGTAACAACCTCTAGTGGTATCCCTCTAGTGGTGTGGGATTGTGGGTCGTAGAACACTTCGGCATGAACAAGACCTTGTTTGGACACCTTAGTGAAGTACGCAAATGCTAGGTCAAAGAAATCATCTTCGGTGACTAGGACATTGGTACCGATATAGTAGTAATCCAAAAAGTCCTGCAAATCCTTGAACTGAGTGTAACGCTTCTCCAAAGCCTCAACTGTCTGTGGGAAGTGGTCTGGCAGCTTGATATTGTTTCTCTTAGCCAATGGGAACAATAGATCTGGCTCTAAAGTACCTTCCAAATGCAAGTGGTGCTCACATTTTGGTAATTCTAGCAAAAATGACTCAGAAACCATGACTAAAAATTTGTTTGTTTTTTTGTTTGTTTGTTTCAGTAGAGGGTTAATACAAGCAGAAAAATGGGCAAAGTATTCTAAATATGATATGAAATTATCTAGGATAGAATAAAGCCAGTTATTATATGTTTTAGAGGCTTTGTAAAGAATAACTTTCATGCAAACAATATTGTTTTAATAAAGATTTTGGAAAAATAAAATTTTTTTTTCAAACTCATCGCGAAGGTAAAAATGAAGAAAAAACAAAAAGAAATGAAAGTTGATAAAATTGATTGCAGTATTTGAAATTTATTAGAAAGCTCCAATTGCGTACAGACAGAAGTTGAGAATACAAAGACAATATGGAACTACTACCACAAGGCCAGAAAAACAATGTTGAAGTGACGCTGGTTGACCAGCAGAAGATTAATGAGTTTTCCAAACTGATAATGAGAAAAGATGCTCTAGAGGCAGAATTGAAGAAGGAGAAGCAAGAGAAGGAGTATTTGGAGGATGTGTCGCTGGAGATTGAGCTTATAGATGAGGATGAGAAAGTACAGTACAGGATGGGGGAGATATTTGTGTTTATGAAGCAGAGCAAAGTGGTGGAACAACTGGAAAAGGATTCCGAAAAGCTGGACGAGAAGATTAGTAGCTTGGAATCGAAGCAGGATGAATTGGATGATAGAATTTCTCAATTAAAAACAGCATTGTATGCCAAGTTCGGTGACAACATTAACTTAGAACGTTAAATTGGTAGGAGATGAACACCCTTTCATATTGTTTAAATATATGAAATATAGAATTAAAAAAAATTAAAAAAATAATATAATAATGTGATGAAAATTTTAATATATTGGATGATTATAAAAACTACTTATACAAACATTAAGAATCAAAATTATTTATTATTATATCTATGAACTTTTGTTGAGTTTTTTTTATGTTGTTTTCGTACCTCTTGTCTAAACTTTTTCGTTAGCGTTAGAGTTACCTTCATTAGACATCGATTCAGAATCGGACATCTTTGCGTCTATTACTGGGTTACTTGATGCAATTTTATCATCCAACGAGTTTAGCTTGTTGGGAGCAACCGAGTTTCTGGATCTGACTGGTTCTGGGATGTACTCTTGTTCCTCTTGGTATGTGAATTCACCGATTTCGGCTTCATCGGTACCTTGTTCCTCCTCTTCAGGTCTTAGTCTCAATCTTAGGAATGGGATTTTGTCCATGACAAACAACATGATAGCGGTGATAGTCACGGTCCATGCAATGGTGGCACAGATGGCAGCTAATTGGTATCCAACTTGTTTCCAGTGGTGGTTGATCCAGCCACCATCGATTGGGGCAATGTACTGGCCAGCAGTAGCATTGACGTAGTCAGCAGCAAAGATACCAGTGAATACAGACCCAATACAACCACCAACACCGTGCAAAGCGTAGACATCCATACCGTCATCGATGTGTAGCAAGTACTTTAGGTCAACAGCCAAGTTGCAACCAGCAGCGGAGACGACACCAATAATGAATGAAGCCCAGATAGGCACAAAACCGGCACCTGGTGTGATACCGACTAGACCAGCAATAATACCAGAACATAGACCCACTGTGGTCCATTTACCGCCACTTCTGAAGTAATCAATGAACATCCAAGTTAGACCACCAGCAGCAGCGGCCAAGTTAGTGTTCATGGCAGAGTACCAGGCTCTAATGGAGGCGTTACCAGCAGAACCTGGGTTAAAGAATTGCCAGCCAAACCATAGGAAAACAGTACCTAGGACCACAGAAGTAACGGAGTGTGGCTTGTATTTTGGCATACCTTTTTTAGTCAATGGGTCATTTCTTCTACCTAGTATCAGAGCGTAAACCAGGGCTGCGTGACCTGATGAGCAATGAACTGGTCCCGAACCAGCGTAATCTAGAGCACCTAATTTAGCCAACCAACCCTCGCCGTTCCATGTCCAGCATGCAATTGGGCAGTAAACAATGGTAATCCATAGAAACAAGAACACCATCATTGGTAACAACCTTGCTCTTTCACAAGCACCACCTAGTGTCAAAGCACCGGTTACTGCAGCAAACATACCTTGGAAGATGGCGAAGACGATATCAGGCACGGAGGTAACCGTAGATGGGGCACCGAGCACATTTCTGAAACCAAAGAACTCTAGAGTTCCGAGGAACCCGTGTCCCCTGGTCTCGTGAGAGAAAGCCAGGGAGTAACCCCAGAAAAACCATTGGAATATCACTAGACAAGCGGCCATCATTGAGGCCCATAGCAAGGACAATGCGTGTTTCTTTCTTGACAGACCAGAGTACAGTAGACCTATACCTGGCACCATGAGCCAGACACCAGAGGCAGCTACACCCAGCCACAGCATGTTTACGGCATCGAATTGTAAGTTCAAGTCAGTAGTTAGCGAATCACCACCTGGTCCATGACCGGTAGGACTTCCAGTAAAGTTATAGTCAGACATATTGTTGTTTTAGTCTATTTGAGAATCAATTGAGAGTCAATTGAGAGTCTATGTACAAAAAAAACTCTTGTAGAGTATGTATATAAATCTTAATTCTTCAGGGAAGCCATTTGCCTTCCTTTATATATGATTCATTGTTAGTCATCGGAGAGTGCCAAAGACCATTTGACTGCCAAAAGAAGAAGAGATAGCTTATCTTCTGCTTATCTTCTCCTTATCTCTCGACCATAATATACCCATTACTTATGTCCCAATTGAGCAAAAAAGAAAATTAGTAATCTATGTCCCCCCATTTAGTATTGTTATCTATTTCTTAATTGGGTAATAGGATAAGGGAAAACTCCGTCGCTTCGCTTGTGGTATCCGTTTGGAGGGAGAAGAGAAACAAAATCCCACAGGGAAATTGAAAGAAAAACAAAATGAGACCATGTGAAGATAAGATAAGATTAGATTAGATAAGGCGATACGTACTTTGTGACAATGAGAGGTTGAGAGATAAGCAATTTGAGAAAATAAAGACGAGAGAGGGAGTCATCTTGGAATAGATAAGCAGTTTTATGACTACCTCGGAGTTAATCACTCCTTCCACCTTCCCCCATCACCTTGCATTTTTTTATACACCATGTGACCATGAGTATTAAATTATATAGAGATAGTTTTGTTTACAATTACAATTGTATAATATAAATTATTAGAAGAGGTATTTAAGTTTTTAAATAGTCTTTAAAAAAGGGACTTTAAAAAATGAATAAAAAAATAAAATAAAAAAATAAATCGGTCCTAGTTGAGATAGAAACTCAACCTTGTAATTTAAAAAAGAACAATATTACAATATAGACCGTTTTTCCACGTAAAAATCGAAAGGTAAAAAAGAGAAAATAAAAATAAAAATTTCTCATGACGGTATTATGCGTAAAGAAAAGTTAATCTTTAATCTTTTCCTGCAAAATAATTTTTTGTAAAGAGTAATAAACATTCTTTCTCATCCCTAGTAGTTTATAAATGAAACTTGTAATGGGTATTTTAGAATATTAATATTAGGGAAAATAAAATTTATCAAAAAAAAAAATGAAAATTGAAGTAAACAGAACAAGTTTCACTAAAAGGTTTGAGAAGAAATGTTTTTTTTTAGTACTCATTAGAAAAAAAAAGGGTATTAATAAAATGAAAAATAAAAACTTTAATTCATTTCATTTATGGGAAGATAGCAGACAAGGCTTCGTCGGAGACAACACCGTTAGCAGCGGCGATAGACAACAACAATTGAGCCTTGATTGGAGACAAGTAACCAGCAGAGATGGCGTTTTGTGGGACATCCTTGGTGGAGACTGGGCTGAACAAAGCGGATTCGTCAGCGTAGACAACTGGGATCTCAGTAGACTCGATGGTAGAAGCAGTAGAGTTGGAAGAACCAGAAGAGACAATGACCAAACCGTTAACGGTAGAAGCCAAAGAGGAGATCAAAGAGGAAGAGTAGCTACCATCGTAGACAATTGGGACCAATGGCAAGTTGTAGATGTCAGTGGTGGTGAAGTTGGTGTAGTTGGTTCTGATGGTGGAGTTAGCGTTAATCAAAGCTGGAACGGATGCACCCAAGTACCAGTTGACCTTGTCAGCGTCATCGATAACACCGACTGGGATACCACCAACGGAGGTAGCGGAAGATGGGGTGAAGACACCAGAGTAGATGATACCGTTCTTAGTGACGACCAAAGCACCACGGCCAACGGCACCAGTGTCGTTAGCGACCAATAGGGCCAATTCTTCGTCTTCAGAGATAACAATTGGCTTTTCGGTGTCCAAGACAATAGAGGTCAAGAAACCTAGGGATTCTAGAGACTTGGCGTTGGAAACGACAACAGCACCCATGGATTTGTTGTTAGACAAAGTTTCGTTAATGTTAGCAGCGACGGAGTACAACTCGGTGATGTTCAAAGCGGCGGTACCGTTGAACAATTCAGTGGAGTTAGTCTTGAAGCTGGTAGAGTTAGTCATGTTAGAAGCGATGGAGACTCTGCCACCGGTGTAGATAACTTGCAACTCTGGCTTTTCTTCGGCCTTAGTAGAGTTAGTAGCGTTAGAAGCGTTAGACAAGTTAGAGGCAGTAGAGTTAGAAGCAACAGTAGAGTTGGTAGTGTTGGAAGTGTTGGAAGAAGAACCACCTAGCAAAGCGGCCAAAGCAGTTGGCAATTGCTTACCGTGGGTAGTGGTAGAAGTGGTGTGCTTCTTCTTGTCCTTGAACAAACCATCGATAGGAGAAGCGATGGCAGAGGCAGCCAACATAGCAGTCAAAGCAGTTTGGAACTTCATTATTATATTATTTCTTAGTTTAGTATGTTAGTATAAAACTTTGACTTTTTTAGTTATCGAAAGATTATCTATGGTTTTTTTATTATATAATCTAGAAAGAGACAAGAAATAATTTTTAAGTTCAAATAGGAAACCTATCCTTTATATATGGAAGAAAAAATTTTTCTTTTCTATTTTTCAATCTACTCTCTATTTCACTTTTTTCTCTATCTCATCAATAGAGAGAGTAAGGGGTGGTTGTTTATTTTGGTTTAAATTGTCTCATTTTGGCCTTCTAAGAGCCATACTTTAAAAAAAATCCCTCTGAAACCTGTGGTTGTTTTTGTTTGTTTTCTTTGTAACCGAGTGTGTATTTCCTAACTTGAATCTCCTTGTGCTTTTGAGTGTGTGTCTTTATTGAGAGTGTCTCTCTCCCTGTCTCTCTCCCTGGCTCTCTCTCTAATTCTATCCGTCTCTATCCGCATCCGGTTCCCCTAAACAAGCGCACACTCAAAAACAATAAGGGGATGTTTTTCTTCGCTTCCTAAAATCATCTCAGGTATTGACGTCTTGCCTCGTTTTGGAAACAGGGTTACCTCTTTTGGCCCCCCCGTCCCTTCCCCCTTTAACCCAATTTGTACGTGAATGTCTCTGTTACATCTTTTTCCCAAAATTCATTTCTTTTTTTTTCGCCACAACCCTCGTGTTTGTCCCACAGAAAACGTATAGGGGGATGTCTCTAAAAACTCCCGCGGGATATACCTCCTCATATCCCAAAAGGGGAAACGTAAGTGAGACAATTTTCTTTGTCCTAAAAGGGGTGAAGCTCTTTGTAAATCCCTTTGATACTGTGGTGTAATGATGGAATGGGAAGAGTTAGAATAAAAATTAAAAAAAAGAAATAGGGGGGGTGCTGTCGGGTTCTAGAATCCCCTTCGATGAGGACACATCAATAGGAATTCCTAATTCGGTAAAGTGAGTGGTTTTTTTATTCTTTATTACTGTTATTAAATTGTATTGTGATTACTGAATTAGGAACAATGGGAGAAAGGGTTGCAACATACAAAGAGAGACAAAGGGGTGGCTCATACCAAGAGTTTTTTTTTCTTTTGAGCAGAAGAAGGAGATAGAAAAAAAGAAAATTAACAACTATTGGAAATTGAATTATTGAAAAAGAATAAGAGAATAAGGAAAAGAATAAGAAAAAGGAGATTCAAGGGGAGAAGGGGATGATAATATTTGAACAATGTGCAATAATTACAATATTGACATGCAATAATTACAATATTGACATGCAATAATTACAATAGTGCAATAATTACAGTAGTGTAATAATGAAAATATCGATATAGGGATGTCAAACAAAAAAAAAAGGGGGTGAGAGGGTGATAGGGAGAAAAAAAAATTATTTATAGATCTTTTATAAAGCATTCTTTCTTGTTAAATAGTCAAATCTAGAATAGGTGTAGCCGATAAATGGTAAATCTTCCTTGACTTGGTTTTGGTTTGGGTTTACGCCATTCTTCATCATGGCCTCGCGCTGTTTTGCCGCCTGGGCCATGGCTGGAGAGTCTGGGACGTTCTCGAGCTCGTCCGTAGGGAAGAACCTTGTATCTGTTATCGAGCTTAACTTAGGAATGTAGGGTGCCTCAACTTGTCTTATCGTGTTCCAGTCCACACCACGGAAGAAAGGGTGGGATTTGATTTCGTCTGCACCACCGTGTCTACCGAGACGGTTGTCTGCGTGGGTTAACAGGCGACGGATCAGGTCCTCGGCCTCGTACGATATGTGAACATCTTCAGGGAACTGCAGAGTCTGTTCGAAGTTCATGATCTTCCTGTAGGTCTCCTGTGGAGTCTCCGAACAGAATGGTGGCCACCCGATCAAACACTCGTACATGATAGCACCCAGGGACCACCAATCGCAATCTTGACCGTAACCCTGGTACAAGAAAATCTCCGGAGCAATGTAGTCTGGTGTACCCACAGTAGAGTAGGCCATTAATCTACGTGACTTCCTCCAGGTCTGGATCTGTTGTCTATTCGACATTGTCAGATTGATAGAGTCTACTATCATGGTCTGTCTGTTGTTGTTCTGGCCTTCTGCATCGGAGGTGCCATTGGTGGCACCACTAACTTTCGCCTCGTCCTGCTGTAACAATTTCTTGTAGTAATTGGAATCATGTGTCTTGTGGAAACCAGTAGACAAACCAAAATCCGATAACTTGATGTGACCACGGATGTCGATCAAAATGTTATCAGGTTTGATATCTCTATGGATAAACCCTAATTTGTGAATCGTCTCGATTGCTAGGATACATTCAGCCATGTAAAACCTGGTGACATCCTCGGTGAATAATTGCCATCTGATCAACATGGTCATCAAATCACCACCGGGTAAAAATTCCATGATCAAGTACAAATATTGGGCGTCCTGGAAAGAGTAATACAATGAGACAATCCAAGGGGAATCTGTACCAGCCAGAACATCTCTTTCAGCTTTAACATGTGCCAATTGATCTTTCTTGTACATCTCGGACTTTAGCAATGTTTTCATGGCATAAATCTTCCCTGTATCCTTCTTTTGAACCAGACGAACTTCACCAAAGGCACCTTTACCAATGACTTGAACAGTGTGGAAATCTTCTAGAGACAATCTAGTTCTACGTAGCCTCAAAAATTGCGATTCTTTCTTACCCAATGAAGACAATTGACGTCCGTTCCTCTCCTCGGACCAGTTGTGAGAACCTAATTCAGTTTCTAGTTCAACTCTTCTCTCGTTTCTCTCGATAGCATATTTCACAGATTGTTGGTAGTAGTTTTCTATCTTCAATTTCACAGCAGCTGCTTTATCCTGTGTACTTTTGCTCAATAGATCCGGTTTCCTTTCGAAGTACATGTAATTTCCAGAATTAATTTGAGATGGTTGTGCCACCTCTTGTTGCTGTGTTTGTACCTGCTGCTGTGGTTGTTGCTGTGGTTGTTGTGGTTGTTGTTGCGAAGTTATATGCTGGTATCCCTGAGGTTGTATTTGTTGTTGTTGTTGTTGAGTTGCTTGCATTGTAGGAGGTGGTAAGTTAAACGTATTCTGTTGAAGTTGTGGCTGGACAGGCAGATGCTGTGGAGATGTTCTGTTAGCACTCAGCTGGCCCGAGGATATGTTGCTGTTAGTGTAGAAGGATTGTGGTTGGTGGAAGGGACTACTGGCCTGAGACCCTGGCTGGTTCAAGTTTCCACCAGCTACGCCATTATAATCCGAGTCCACAGAGTATCTATCCGGCGAGAACTGTTGGTTACGCACATCCTGTAACAGACTCCCAGAGTTGTTCCCGTGCGAATACAGCCCATTTCCCATCGTGGGTGGAGGAGTATTGAACATCCCGTTCGGTATATTATTGGCACTAGAGTTACCCATTAGTTTGGCCATCATCCCATGCGGAGGAGTCGAGGGGTGTAGTTGTGGAATATCAGTAAATCCACCACCCAGTTGCCCTTGTACTTGCACTTGACCTTGTCCTTGCCCCTGCATCTGGCCTTGCTGCATATGCGCAGAGTACTGATCCTGTAGTGACTGGTTAGAGGCCTGCTGCCTCAAGTAGTGCTCGTGAACACTAGGACTCCCAAGCTGCTGCACCATATCCATCGCTGGCGGCTGATAGTTCGCGTCGTACGCGTACTTCTGATTGTAATCACCGTTAAACATCGTTGCTTCTATATGTGTCTCTTCTCTTTCCGTACCTGGCGTTTCCCAATAAAGAAAAATCAAATCCCTTGTATCAACGTGTGGAATCAAAGAAATCTTTTTAAATTCAGAATCAAAATCATAAATCAAAATCAAAATCCATAAAAAAAGAAAGCCCAAAGTCCAGTTTTTTTTTTTTTTCTTGTTTTTTTTTCTTCGTGTTGTGTGATTATATCATGTGGTGTTTCGTATATTGTGTTGATGTATATGGTGATTATATCACATTTTATTTTCGTTATACATTACATTATTATACATTACTATACAGTGTTGTGTTTTTGTTTGTTGATTAACATTACTTCTTATTCAGTTTGTTTTTTTTCTCTTGTTCTTCTTCTCTGAGTGCTATGTTTCTTGCGGTGGACAGGAGGTCTGTGTTTTCCACGTATACCAGGTTGCCTTCTACACCCCGGGGTTCGTTGAATGGGTATGGGCACTGGTCGTTGCTGCACATCACCACGGCATGTTTCATCTGGACCATGTACCTGTATAGTTTCCCACCACACTGTGGGCAGCTCATTTTTAGTTGTTTTTGTAGTTTCTATTGTATGTTACTTGCTTTTATTGTAAAAAAAATGTTTGCCCGTTTTAAGCACAAAGTGAAAAATTATTAAAAAAAAAATTGAAAAATTGGGACTGAATTTCTATCAGGATCATTACTCCATCAGTAACAATAAAAGCAGACAAGGAATAACAATGGTTAGAGTCGGTGCTGATACGTTTAAGCGGTTGCAGAACGATCCCGGGTGTATTAGGAATATATGTATCGTTGCCCATGTGGATCACGGTAAGACATCGCTGGCTGATTCTCTTCTGGCGTCTAATGGTATTATCTCCCAGAGGCTAGCTGGTAGGGTGCGGTACTTGGATGCGAGACCAGACGAGCAATTGCGTGGTATCACTATGGAGTCATCGGCCATCTCCTTATACTTCCGTGTATTGCATAAACAAGAGGGCAAAGATGATCCGTTGGTAAATGAACATTTAATCAACTTGATTGATTCTCCTGGCCACATTGATTTCTCTAGTGAGGTGAGTGCTGCCTCGAGGCTATGTGATGGTGCTGTGGTGCTTGTGGATGTTGTCGAGGGTGTGTGTTCGCAGACCATTACGGTGTTAAGGCAATGCTGGACTGAGAAGTTGAAACCTGTGCTTGTGCTGAATAAAATCGATAGATTGATTACTGAGTTACAATTGACCCCACAGGAAGCTTATGTGCACATGGCCAAGGTCATCGAGCAAGTCAACTCTGTTATTGGGTCTTTCTTCGCCGGTGAGAGACAGTTGGATGACTTGTCCTGGAGAGAACGACTAGAAACTAATGCAGATGCTGAGTTTATAGAAAAAGACGATTCGGATATATACTTTACACCAACAGATAACAGAGTCATATTTGCCTCTGCAGTAGACGGATGGGGGTTCAATATCGGGCAATTGGCAAAGTTCTATGAGAAGAAGATGGGTGCCAAGCGTGAAAACTTACAGAAAGTGCTGTGGGGTGACTACTATATGGATCCAAAGACTAAAAAGATTATAGGAAATAAGGGTCTAAAGGGTAGAAGTTTAAAACCACTTTTTGTTTCTTTGATCTTGGATAATATCTGGAAAATTTATGAAAACGTCATTATGGAGAAGAACATTGAAATGGTCGAGAAGTTTACAAAAATTCTTGATGTTACTTTGACAGCTCGTGATTTGAGAACAAAGGATGATAAGGTTCTGTTGAGACAGATTATGGGACAATGGCTGCCTGTGAGTACCGCAGTTCTTTTGACTGTAATCGAGAACCTACCATCTCCATTAGATTCCCAAGGAGAGAGATTGGATGTTATTTTAGGCTCCGAATACGATAAGAAAGACATAGATGAATCTCTAGTTAATAACATGGAGAAATGTGATCGTAATGGTCCAGTATGTGCATATGTTTCTAAAATGTTATCCATCCCAAGGGACGAACTACCAATAGAGAATGCGGTGGAATTAACAGCTGAACAGATAATGGAGAGAAGTAGAAAGGCTCGTGAGGATGCTTTGAATGCAGCAAAGAGAGCCGAAATGCTTGAAAGGGAGAAAAGTAAGGACACTAAGGAAGATGAGGCAGCAGACTTATACTCAAGAGCTAAAGATACAGTCATATCGCCTGAAGTTGATGCCAATAAAACCAAGGATGATACTTTCACAATTGTTAATCAACCTGCACCTGCACTTGATCTTGGTTTTGAATATGAAGCTGAAGATGATGATGGCGAAGAAGATTCGGATAACGATGCCATCCCAGAATTTGTTCCAACTGATATAGATCCTAACGATCCCTTGAGTGCAATGTTTGAATACGAAGAAGAAGATCCATTTGCCACAGAGACTCAAGTAGCAGAGACACACTTCGAACCTGCATCCCTGGAAGAACTTAAGGATGACGATATATTTGACGAGAAGGATGAAGTTCTGATTGGTTTTGCAAGAATCTATAGCGGTACACTTCATGTGGGCCAAGAAATATGTGTTTTAGGTCCTAAATACGATCCTAAAAACCCAACTGAGCATATTGAAACCACTACTATCACCAAACTATATCTATTCATGGGTAAGGAGCTGGTTAGTCTAGAGTCCTGTCCATCAGGTAACATTGTTGGTATTGGTGGTCTAGCAGGTAAGATCATTAAGAATGGTACGATTGTCGCGAAGGATGTACACGGTGTTAATTTGGCTGGTGTCAATTTGCATACAACACCAATCGTCCGTGTTGCTGTTGAACCAGCTAATCCAATGGAAATTAATAAGCTTGTTAGAGGTTTGAAACTACTTGACTTGGCTGACCCTTGTGTTGAGATCGAAGTCACAGACTCAGGTGAACATATTCTGTGTACAGCTGGTGAATTGCATCTGGAGAGATGTTTGAAGGATTTGAAAGAAAGATTTGCTGGTGTGGAACTTACTCATTCCGAACCTGCAATTCCTTACAGAGAAACCTTCTTGAACACCTCTGATATAAACCCTCCTAAGAACCCTGAACTGGGTAGAGCCAGGGTAGAGTTAGTATTGGGGAAGTACAAGTTGGTATTTAAGACTATACCTTTATCCGAGGATATTGTCAAGTTCCTAACACATCACGAGAAATCTATCGCAAATATTGTCTCTTCTTCTGCCAAGGTTGATAACTTAGATGAGCAAGTACTGGACAAGGATACTTTCTTTGATAAACTAAATTCTCTTTTCAAATCTAACGAAGATTTGAAGGGATGTTTCGAGAACATTGCCTCCTTTGGACCAAAGAGAATTGGCTCTAATATTTTGGTATCATATAATTCCATGTTGGGAAGTATAGTTAGTGGAACAGACCCAAAATTGGAGTATGCAGACTCTATAATCAATGGGTTTTTGCTATCGGTAGATGAGGGTCCACTGGCTAACGAGCAAGTTCAAGGGATGTGTGTCATCCTTGAGGACATGCACGAGATGAGTGAGGATGAGGTTGCACAGATCGAAGACCCCCACCATCAGCTCGAAGAACCTAACCTTTCCGGTAGATTGATCACCACTACTAGAGACTCTATCCACAAGTCCTTCCTAGACTGGTCTCCAAGAATTATGTGGGCTATGTACTCCTGTGACATCCAAACTTCGGTGGATGTTTTGGGTAAGGTTTACGCTGTGGTACAACAAAGACACGGTAAGATTGTCTCTGAGGAGATGAAAGAAGGTACCTCACTGTTCCAGATCGAAGCACACATCCCAGTGGTCGAAGCATTCGGTCTGAGCGAAGATATCAGAAAGAAGACCTCCGGTGCAGCACAACCACAGCTGGTATTCAGCGGTTACGAACCAATCGATCTAGACCCATTCTGGGTGCCAACTACTGAGGAAGAACTGGAAGAACTAGGTGAAACTGCGGACAAAGAGAACATCGCCAGAGCCCACATGAACGCCATTAGAAAACGTAAGGGTCTGTTCGTCGACGAAAAGGTTATCGAGAATGCCGAGAAACAGAGAACACTAAAGAGAAATTGATGACTATACATACTGCATGATTATATATCTACATAGTTTCCTCATACTTCGTTATGTTCAAATAAATAACCATTCATTTTGATCATGTAATGCTAAATATCATATAGTACGAATTAAAATTTTCCCGCCCAAATTTCTTTGCCTTTAAAGCACTTTTCGTTGCGAAGGGCTTTAAAGGATGGTGTACTTCTTTACTCAAAAGGGGGGTATAAACTCAGCAGACTAGTGAAAAGCATCTATTTACAGGTAATAGGATTGTGATAGACCTTTATAGATCACAAATTTTCTTAAAAAATAAGCAGAAAAGAAAGAAAAACGGAAAATAAATGGAAGGTATATGATGAGCCCTGCGAACGAGAAGACCAATAACACATCGATAGAGCTCATATCGGAGAGTGGGCCTATATCTCTGAATCTGATGATGGAAGAGGGAGTGAAGGCTTTAACGAAGATACTGTCAAACCAGCTTCAGGATCCGCAAGGCAACCAGCCGATGCAGTTTATAATCAAGAAAGATGAGGATAAAGTGAAGGAAATTGGAGATATGGATGAGGAAGCAGTGGAGATGGGAAATGAGAGTAATTATCATATATCAGACAGTGCCCAGAATGAAGCTGAGATAATATTGAAAGATCAGCTGAAAGATATACTGAAAACGCACGAGTCGCAGTTGCGTCTGGACGGTGAAGAAGCAGAGATTATATTCGATTATGAGACACAAGGTACAGTAGACGGGCCTGATTCGATAGGGGAGAAGATATCGCAGATGATAGAGTCCGTACTTCCGAATGGACTTGGTCCGGATGCACAGGAGAAACTACGCAGCATGATGGAGGGTAAAGAACTCCCGATCACAGAGGGAAGCAGCTCTGAGCCTAGGGATACATTATCGCAAGCAGAGGAAGAAGAAAAATTTGAGGTAAATTTTGTTACAGAGGATGATTTACCTGAAGAACATGTACATGATGAAGAATCGGAGACCCATGATGGTGAAAGTGATAGTTGTTGTCCACATCATCACCACAACAATAGCGGTACTAATCATCAACACCAACACCAACAACAGCGCATGTCTAAGTACAAAAACTACAATTACCATGACTACGAATATGAAATAAAACAAGCTAATGTGGAGCCTAATTTTTCTAGACTCATTAATCAAAAGAAGCCCGTCTGCCTCTTCTGTGAATACTATATGGTCTTTGGTAAACCACCTAAGAACATGATTAAATGGTACAATATGCATTACGGATATAATCACTTGCCACAGAGAAATGACCGTGATAACAATAGAAAGAGAAACCGTTAGCAAATAACATACATACCATAATCTTTTATATTTTCTGTTGCTAGTAACAGAAGAAACTCACTTGCATATTATTAATTTTCAGTTCAAACCTTTTTTTTGTCAATAATTTTAATCCTGTTTTATTTATTACTAGTTTCCTTCAAAAATAAATTTTGTCACGTATCGTGGCTTTTTTTAAGTCATTGCTTATTATTTTAATTAAGTTATTATTAAGTTATTATTAGAATTGGTATATTAAGTTATTATTATGTCATTATTAGTATTAGTAAAGTTATCATCATATGATCATATTATCATTCCTGGTGCACCCATCTGTGACCCTAGTACTGCATTATGTCTCTTATCTTTTCGTGACTCATATTCATGCAACAGCATCGCCATACAAGTGAGAACCTGGGTTTCCCAAGGTAATCTGTACGAGGTATTAGGATCATCTGACTCAATTTCATTGATTTGCTCTCTTATATCCAATGTGGCCACACGAAGAGCTCTTTTCTTCGGCAGTACAGTAACTTTATCGTCAGAGTATCGGGCCCATATAGGTAGGTATCCCAGCGGACGCAACCTTTGGCCTCTAGAAGCCTGTTCAAACTCGCTTACCGTTCTTTGGTCCATATAGCAGGGCATAGAGTCATCCAGGACAAGTAGCTTAATATTGTTTGACCCAAAGGGGCTGGCAAAACCGGTTGACCCATACCACCTCAGGTTAAGTCCTCTGAAATTTGTGTCTGTATTTCTCATTTGCATATAGTTAACCATTGATACTTGTTCCATTGTCAACGGAGACTTGACGTCTCCAGATAACTTGTTGAAAAGAAACATGTGCTCTACCCTCCCGGTCTTCGTCTTCACGTCCTTATATATAGTGCAGAATTCGTATCTGTATATTGAGTATGGTGAATTCGGTATTACTGCCTCCACTTCCGCCTCATGAGGTGCAAAATCGAGTATATTATCATCCTTATTGCAGTCATCATCTTGTGTCTTGGTACGAACCACTATATATTTGTATATCTTCATGACGGGGACACTCTTAGAACCAAACATCGACTTTACCACATTAGATGGCACCGCATGAAACATCGGCATCCCCAAACCCGTCGCTACGTCCACTTTCTCCAGGTTCCTCTTGTTTCTCAGGTACGCCTTGTATGACTCCTCGGAGTCGAAACTATAGAACCCGCGTCCCAGTAAGATGGATACAAACGGCACCACTCGCTCATTATCGAACCTAGGGCACCTATTCACAAACCCAAGTCTATGGAAATCACCGATCGTCGATGTCTCGGAGGGCAGTGTATTCAGAGTGTGCAAGTCATCCTCAAACACAGTCGTCTGGTCGTCGTGATCGTGTGGAAACATCATCCCTTGCTGTTCCAGCTCCGTAGCTATCGTCGGTGGCAACAATGGCGGCAGTTCCTCATGTTGCGGTGACTCTACCTCGACATTTCTACTCAAAGACCTCCGAGAATTCCCCAAAAGCTGCCTTACACGATCCATCCACTCTTTTTCCTTACTTCAAAAACGTATATATATAAAATCAGCCCAGCTAAGATCGATATTCCAGTCTTATAACTCCGTAAACCCACTTTCTAGTGGCTCCATTTCAATCAAATTTGTGTTTTCAAAGTGCTTAACAAAATTTTTCAATCAATTTTTTTTTTTTTTTTCGGCAATGGGCATCGCAAAAACGAAAAAACGAAAAGACGAAAACTTGAACGCGTTATTTATTTATTTATTTCTTTTAAACTTTTCGAATTTGTTTGTTTATCAGGGATTTACACCAGAAGGAGGCTTGAAGAAGACTAGCAACTAGGAAATAACAAGGCAAACTAGGATGGCACTAGACGAAGAGACTATTAAGAAACGGATGTCGCAGATTGAGCTGGATATCAACCAGATGAATCAGATGATCGACGAGAACTTGATGGAGGAGACTCAGGAGACTAAACCGGTTGAGGCCACAGATAGTGCTGTGACAGACACTGCTGGACATGCTGTAGACGAGCTAGTTAACAAAGTTGAAGAGGTAGCAGGAGAAGTGCAACAAGATGTTGGTGATAAAGAACACGCTGGTCAAAAGGCTGGAAGTCTAGCTGGTAGCAGTGAAGAACCAGAAGTTGAGCATGAAACTGAACAGGAAGCTATTCACGAGCAAGAGGTTAAGGAAACCCACGAGCAAGAGGTTAAAGAGGAAGAACCTAAGGAGGAAGAACCAAAAGAGGAAGAAGCTAAAGATGCCCATGAAGAAGTTGAGGTTACCCATGAAGAGACTAAAGATGAAGCTGAGGATACCCATGAAGAGGCTAAAGATGCCAATGAGAATGAACAACCTCATCAAGAAATACCGGCTATTCATCAAGAAGTACCAGTTACCCACAATGAATCAACAGCTACTGAAGATAAGGAACCACAAAATGAACAGACCCACGAAAGTATTCGTGAGCCTGCTCCTCAACACCAGACCGAGCAGCAACAAGAGCAAAATCGTGTCGCACAAGTTGTCCAGGAAATCGAGCAAGCCCACACACCAGAGAAAACAGCTTCACCTGTTGTTGTGGCCCCAGAAGCCCATCACGCAGCCGCTGCTGAGGACTGGGAAGATGTAGAGGATGAAGAAGATGAAGACTCAACGATGGACACTTCAACTGAATTTGACTCTCGCCAGCCTGACACGGCATCTTCAGTGCTAACTGCTGAGGATATTAGGACTGCTACTGCTGCCGCTGCTGCTGCAACTGAAAACAGCACCAACAGATCTCATCTTGGTAACGTCACCCCGGTTACTGACCAAGAAGACTACAACGACAATATATTTATACCCAAGAACCATCACCATACGGAAGCCTCGGACCCTGCACAAAAGCCTGCAGCACCCACAGCTACCAGGAGAACAACCAACCCCTTCAGAGTTATCTCTGTCAGCAGCCCCAACGCCAGCACCGCAGGCTCCCGCAAGTCCAGTGGCTTCACCACCACGAGACATGTATCCCACGGTGCAGTGGGCACGACCTCGGACGCAGAACTAATACAGAAGTACGAGCAAAGACACGAGAACCTAACCCGTAAGTGCACCAAGGTCCAGCGCGAGATCGACTACCTCGAGAAGATGAACTCCCAGGGAACCCTGAACATCGAAGACTCACGTAAACTCGCTAAGGCCATCGAGAAACTCCAGGAATACCTCGACAAGAAGAAGAAAGAACGCTACGAAGTCGGCCTCTTGCTCAGTCGACAACTCAGAAGAGACATCAACCGTGGTGACAACGGTGAGTTTTGGGTAGGTACTAAATAAGAATTTAAAGAATATGATTTTATAAGGCTAGTATGAACTAAATATGAATATAACATTTTTCATTTTTTTTGTATTGATTGATTATTTTTTTTTAAAAAATGACGTCATTTTCTACAACACAGCGAGAGAGCGAGGAACCGTTTGGGGACCCTTGGCAAATCAAAGAAAACAAACCTAAAAGAAAATGAAATGGAGGGAAACCATGAAGGCAAGTGTCAAACTTAGAGGGAATAAAGAGATTTGATACTTTCTAAGGCTCCATTTGACACGGATCACTTGTATCTCTCGTTTTCTTTTCTTTTTTTTGTGGGGGAGGTAAATTTTAATTTATTGAAAAGACAGTGCCTGGGAAGTCGTTTTTGAAACAGGATACACAAATTAAGAATGATGCCTAATGCTAGGCCCTCCGTTGGGACGGTATCTTCGTTTGATTTAGAGCCTAATCCGTTTGAACAGAGCTTTGCGTCGACAAAGAAGGATGGTGGGGACGGGATCAATAGTGGTGAGGGGCGTAGTGCCAGTGCTAGTGCCAGTGTTAGTGGTCCGCCTGGGGATGGACGTGATGAAGAGGTGAGGAGGTCTTCCTCGATGAATTTTATGGGAGATGCAGCTTCTTCTGCTGCTGGTGCTACTACTGGTGGGAATAATACACAGAGGAGTAGTATTAATGTACCTGGTCAAGGTGAGCCACAGATTGCTGATCAGAGGAGGCCATCACCATTGTTATTTGGGAGTCAGCGTGCGGCATCCATTCAATCACCACCTATACTGACACCTGGTGGATCGAAAAAACTCCCACCGCTACTGATGTCGCCGACATACTTACAAAACCAGCAAGGCAATGGACAGATGCCGGGAACTGGGACAGGTACTCAGACGCCCTTGGGCGGTGCTGCACAGCCAAATGAGACTGACTCACAACTACCTGGATTCCTTATGAATTTGTTCAAATCGGGACTTACTCCAAACGAATCAAATTTGAGAGCTAACTTCACACCTGGTATACTCTCTAACCTACCTGCTTTGGGAGGTAATGGTGTCGGACTCTCAAGAGCTAATAGTAATGCTAATATTCTTCCGAATGGTGGTGACAAGACGCAAGAAGGTGGATCGAAGATGAACGGACAAATTGATATCCCTAACAAGGCATTGACAGCGCTAGGAGGTCTACCAGGAGGTCAATTAACTCCTGGGCTGACCTCTTTTCTTGCTGGCTCAGGGCAACCCTTAGTAAATCAAACTCCCGGTGGTAAAACTAATCCCATGCCAACAAACAGCTATTTTCCAGTTGCAGAGAACAAAAAGGATGACAATAGTGACGTCAACAATAACAGTGGCAATATTAATAATAATGTCAAGAGTAATAATATGAGCAATAATGGTGAAGTATCTAATACTGATGATAAGGAAAAAGCGGTACCCAAGAAGAGAGGTAGAAAGAAAGGTGTTACGAATAAAGACATTGAGAACAAAAAGAGTAAAATGGTAAAAGCTAATTCTCAAACGGATATGTCTTCAGTAAATAAGAAGTCGATGACTAAATCAACGTCCAATCAGGTAGAACTTAATAATGCTGCAATAGCATACAACAATGGTATCAATGACGGAAGTGACGATCAGAACATATCACTGGCTGAACAAGAGAGAAGACGCCAGGAGTTTCTTGAGAGAAATCGTGTTGCAGCGTCCCGTTTCAGAAGAAAGAAGAAAGAATATATAAAGAAGATCGAGGCAGACCTAAATTTTTACCAGGAAGAATACGACGAAATGTCGAGGGTCATAGGGTCTCTAGCTGGGATTACACCAGAGGGCTCTGAGGAGAAAATTCAAGGTTCCATACTACTAATGGCTGAGCAAGCATTGCTGAATAATGATATAAAAGCAGCCATGCAAATCCTGGAGAGTATGAAACAAACAATTGCGGCTTCAGGCTTCGTGAAACGTAACGGAACAAACCCAAGACTCGAGTCCAAAAATCAGAACTCAGATTAAGTATAAACAACAGTAAGAATTTAAAAAAAAAAATTGTAATGCTAAGTATATAGAAAATTTTATATTATAAAAACAAATAATAAATTTAGTTTTCTCGGATATTCATTGGCTGAAAGCACCTGAAATGAAATTTGATGTTTTGGTCATTCAGAACGTCTGAATTGGAATTTCGAGGTTGAACAGGATTATGAAGGGAAGAGTCAATGACTAACTAATCATAACAAGGTAGACAGTGAATCATAACAAATCATAAAAGAGATAACAAGAAAGAGGGAGAGAAAGAGAGAGAAATGAGCTACAAATACTTGAAGGATGCTAGGAAGATAATCTGTATTGGCAGAAACTATGCTGCTCATATCAAGGAATTGAACAATGCCACTCCAAAACAGCCATTCTTCTTCTTGAAACCCAGCTCTAGTGTTATAACTCCTATAACTGGTAAATTTAAGAAAAAAGAACTGGTAAATGGTGCGAGTTACCATGGATTGAACGAGGACGGTAGTAACCCAGGTCACATCCAGATTCCTCGTGGAGTTGTGGTCCACCACGAAATCGAGCTTGTTGTCGTTATGGACAAGTACGTATCTAATTGCACAGAAATGTCCGCTACTGAGGTCTACGATTCCATACGTGGTGTTGCGTTAGCATTGGACTTGACTGCACGTAACGTCCAGGACGAGGCCAAGAAGAAGGGTTTACCATGGTCTATCGGTAAGGGGTTTGACACATTTCTCCCAATGTCTCATTTCATCCCAAAGACGCAATTGACACCTGAACTACAGGACAACTTCAGAATGACCTGCAATGTGAACGGCCAAGCTAGACAAGATGGGACATCAAACTTGATGCTCTACCCTATCCACAAGATCATCCAGCATATCTCAACCATGATCACGTTGGAACCCGGTGACATCGTTCTAACAGGCACACCAGCTGGTGTGGGTGAAATCCACCCAGGAGACACCATCACTGGCCAACTCTTCTACAACGACAAGAGCCTTGTCCAATTCGAATTCGATTGCAAGGAACGCCCGGGACCATACGTCTACCGTGAAACTTAGACATCTTAAATTCGTTTTTTTTTTACTATGTAGACGTAGGTTTCTAATTTTGATTCTGTGATTGATGATTTGTGAGTGTGATTGATGCCGTGTTCAGGGCATCACTGCCCTTTAACATAAAAAAAGAGACAAAGTGGTCGATCCGCACAGAAATGGCTGCAGAAAGAACTGTGCATGTGTAAATTTTTTGAAGAAAAAGAAAAAAAACAACTGAAAAATATTGAAAAAAAATAAAATTAAAATCAACAAAACTGCACAAAAATAGTTTCCAACCCTTCAAATCGTTAACCCAAACTTTTTATAGCTGTGTGGAGGACGGATACACGGAGATCCTTCAATTCACACACCTTTTGAGTCAAAGAAGAACGAGGCTAGAAACTAGAGCGGGATACCGTTGTTTTTTTTTTTTCTTCACTTGAAAGACATTATAATATACTGCCTTTATTAAAAAAGAAGAGAGGACACGAAATCTTCATTTACTTTTATATATTATTCTCTGGTTTTATTTTTTTTTAATTCTTTTTTTTTTGTTCTAAAGAGGAAGGATGACTGTTGTTATGATACCTGTTAAAAACGTTTTAGTGAAAAGCAGGACGCTGCTAACTGGGAAGTTCCAATTATCTAGTGGTATCCAATTACGAAATAGGACTGCAGTTATTAGAAGAGGGCTATCTAATAGACTAAATTCTCAACGTAAACCTGAAGATATTGTGCGTAAGGCCAGGAGCTATGCCACTTCCAAAAATAAGGAGAAATATATAGTACCGGTGAATATGAAATGGGCTGTTCTGACAGGTGTCACTATTGTTATTGGTACTTTGCTGCTGACATCAAGACAATCAGATGATGATGAAGATGACAACAACGATGGTAGTAAAAAGAAACATAGAAAAATCAAGATCCTAGATAATAATTGGCTCTTTTTCTGTTACTCTACGCTACCACTAAATGCGATTTCGCGTCTTTGGGGTCAAGTGAACTCTTTGACATTACCTATTTGGCTCAGACCTGTAGGTTTTAAGTTCTACTCTTACCTATTTGGTGTAGATATGGACGAGATGGAAAATCCAAACTTGGAGGACTACGCAAACCTTTCAGAATTTTTCTACAGAAACATTAAAGCTGAAACAAGACCTATAGCCCCTGGTGACGATGTCATCGTTTGTCCAAGTGACGGTAAGGTACTGCAATTAGGTATTATCAATTCAGAGACAGGAGAAGTAGAACAAGTCAAGGGACTTACCTACTCTATAAAAGAGTTCTTAGGAACTCATGCTAATCCTCTTCTCAGCAAAAGCGAATCGAGCTTAGATCTTTCGGAACAAGAAGAGTCTCACCATGAGTTTGCTCGTTCAAACAAGTTTAGTGTCATATACCACTCACCAAATTCTGACTCTGAAAGTGAAAACGATGAAATTCAATTCCAAAAAGAAGGTGACAAGACTGTCGAAGAGTATAACCCAAGTTTATCTAAGACCATGAAACTTTTGGGAGATGTATCCGTTAATTTCCCATCATATAGAGTCAACTCAGCTGAGCCAGTTGATACTGAGCTATACTTTGCTGTCATCTACTTAGCTCCTGGTGATTATCATCACTATCACTCTCCAATCAATTGGGTTTGCCGGTTACGTAGACACTTTCCAGGTGATTTATTCTCTGTTGCACCTTGGTTTCAACATAACTTTCCTAACCTGTTTGTTCTTAATGAACGTGTTTCTCTATTAGGTTACTGGAGACATGGTTTCTTCAGTATGACTCCGGTCGGTGCCACAAATGTCGGTTCAATTAAGTTGAATTTCGATAAAGAGCTTACAACAAATGCTAAAAGAAAGAGAGTCCAACCACACACCTGTTATGAGGCTGTCTACGAAAAGGCTAGCAAAGTCCTCGGCGGCCTGCCGTTAACAAAAGGTGAAGAAATGGGTGGTTTCATGCTAGGAAGCACTGTTGTACTGTGTTTTGAAGCACCAAAAGGATTCAAATTTAATATCAAAACGGGTGACAAAGTTAAGATGGGTGAAAAATTAGGTTCTGTTGTCTCTGAAGAACTAGATGTAGAATAAAGTTCTCTAAAGAAATTTTAACCACTCGATCATCCAATAATTTCAATCATTCTTTGTTTAAAATCCTGTATATTCATTCCCTTTTACTCATTTTTTCTTACAATTCCCATTGCTCTTATTTTATAACTAATTATTAATTTTAAATGCAATTATATAGTCTATAAAAATACATGTTTCTTTACACATTATATGCAAATCATTAAAGAAAGATTCAAAGAGGCTTATTTTGAGCATCTTGTAAACTCCACCAAACAGACAATTCATCATCTATTTCAGCTGGCTGTATCTTACTCTTATATATCAACGAGAGATTATTATTCATAGTTTCCCAACCGTGAGAGACATCTTCAAATTCATTTTTTGTCTCATAGAGGCTATTCGAATCCAAATTTAAACTATTAAGCAATTTACTTGAAAAAGTGCTTTCAGGTTTATTATCTGTGTTGACACTAATTTTTTTTTTTAAGGAAAACTCGACATCTGTGGAATCATGAGGTGCTAAAGAACTGCTAGCATTAGGTGAGTTTGCTACGAACTCTCTTGGCTGAACATAAAGTATAGTACCGTTAATAAAGTACTTTGAAGCGGGGTATTCTTCAGTAAATACTAATTCTAAGGGATAGTATTCACTCGACACAACAGATATAGATTTGATCGTACTAATATCTGGAAGTAAACAGGGTGTTCCAAGAGTTTGAGATTCATAACCTGAAGTATACGGATCTTCGGATGTCAATACAATTTCAACATCCGGCGCGGGCTCATTTGTAAGAGCATCCCTAACTAATAAACATCTAGGCTCTACAGCTAAGCTCCAAAAATGTTTCAGTTCTTGCAGAGGATAGGGTGGAAGGTAGTTAGGGAGAACAGAAAGTATCAAGTATGCCGTCGATTCAAGGTCATTATTCTTTAGTGCATATTGACCCGAACCAAGGAAAAGAAACCCCATCGATAAACTTGTAGCTAAGAACTTAGAGTAATGATTTTCAGGGTCATTTTGGTTCTCATTCGATAGGTCAAAATCCTCTTCCCCAATGTCTTCATCAGAGGTAGGATTTACAATGCCTAAACCTTCACCTCTTGGGTGCAGAGAATCACTATCCTCTTTGGTGTCATTTTCAATAATTTCATCGTTCTTCCCAAGATGTTCATATTGACACGAGTCTTTTCCCATAACGATCTCATGAAAGTATCTCAATCTTCTAAACACATCCAAGTCACCTCTTGCACACATAACCATACTCACTGAAACGAGCAGAGTATTAACAAGTACATTAATAGATAGTATAACCAATTTAAAGTCAACTGTATTTCTACCTGGATATTGGTAAAAACGGACCAACTTGTCAATTAAGGTCAAAAGTATCTCTTTCAATCTTTTCCTACCTGTAGATGCATATTTAATACCAAGGGATAATACCCTACCAGCCATTGCGTAGTATATAGGTAACTGATCCGATGTCATGTCTTCGAAAGTCTCAAAATGAAGGCCATTCATAATGAATTCTGTAGAGTCGTCTATAGACTCCCACATTATCATCCTGTATGCAAACTCTTTGTACATAACTAATTCCGGCCTACAATTAGATTGTCCTCTCAAGTCATCAAAACTTGCAGCTAATTGATCTGCAATATTTTTGTTACCACTCTTCAGGAACATGAAAATTAATGCTATGCAAGCACCAATCTGAGAGTTTTGAGGGATCCAATCCGATTCAGTATCATGATACTGACAAATAAACTCTAGTAATTTATTAGAAAGAGACTCGTATGCATTTATATCGTTATCTTGAGGTGGTGCGTAATATGAATCAGAATCGTACTCATCTATTTCGATATTTGCTTCTTGTTTCTCCAAATTTTCAGACAGAGAGGAACCTGCACCGAGATTTATTAATCCTATAGCTACACCTGCAGCCATTCGATACCCTTCATCAGCCACCAATTCATCATTAACTGATACTAAAGACCTCAATTGATCTAGTAATACAGAAGTCATTTTTTTATGACGTGACTGTGAAAATAGTTGGCCTAAACTTATCAAACCTGCCGTTTGAACCTTAATATCTATATTTAAGTCATTTGCACCTCTCGGAAGAAGTGCTGCAACATGAATGCTCAGAATTTTTGTCAAAGTCAAATCCATAGTTCCTTTCATACTAGACGACATACCCAATAAAAGACCGATACCGATATACGTGTTTTTCAAACTGAGATAATTATATATATGCCATTCTTCAAGGTTTTTTAGGTGTCCATTCAGGCCTAATCCTAATAAGAACCCGGCATGCGAGGCATTAACTTCCTTGGGTTTATTAAAGACAATCCAACTTCCGTTTATACCCTTAGTATTTTTTGAGATCTTTAGGCCTGAACTGACTCCTGCATGAAACTCACCCCATTCTAGAAATTCCTTATTTACTTGTTCTCTTTCAACCTTAATCTTTGTCTTATCAGGAAATGATGTAGTAAAATTTATTGGATTTATGAACCATTTTTGTGTAGATAGCGGTTTTTCAGTTGAATAGACAACAGCACCCCATCCTATTCCCTGGGTACAAGATCTTAACGCAAATATTTCTGCAAACCTTTTTTTTTGGTTCAGAATTTTAGTATATTCCGTTTTTTTGGTAAAAAAGGGCACATTTTGAACTTTACTAAATGATAATAACGAAAGAACTTCATTGAACCTCTTATCTTCCGAAAATATAAGTTCAGAATTTTTCTTTAATGAGTTACCTTCATACATATCCTCCGATTGTTCAGACTCGCCTAGAATTGATGATTTAGCAGTTGAAGAATACCCAGCACTCAAAATTACGTCTGACAAAATTGCTAGTATAGTTTTTGGTGTCTTCTGTCTATTACTAACAGAGATATCTTTGGGATGTTTGATGTTCCGTTCTGACATAGTATTAGTGGATTTAACTGTGCTGACACCATTCAGAATATTCACATATTTACTAATATCGGCTCTTGAAATAATGTCTACATTCAAAGTTGGATCAATCTGAGAGAAATTATTTTCAATGACATGGAGCGCCTTCTTTAATGGTATTAAAATACCTGGTGGATAGGAGTCCAACTCCTTTCTGTATATTTTGAATTCAGTAAGGATTTTCAGTAAATGTGTATGAGTTAGTTCACCTGTATTTAGGATCTCATATAATCTTGTGATCTTATACGTTCTTGGTGTAATATAGATGTCAATATTAGAATCCATCTCTACCAACCTCGAAAACTCAATAAATGGAACAATTGTATTAGAGTCCTCACAACTGAGACTAGAAAGCGACTTTAAAATTGAAGTAGGCTCATCTAGTGGTTTAACATAGTTTTCAATATTCATGGAGGAAATAATGTGAATATACGAACGGTGCTCCTCATCCATAGGATAATCAGAATAGTATTCAGACCAGGCAATTGGCCACTTCAAAACGGTTGTTAAGAAATTAATAAGGTATCCAAGACAGTTAGCATCTTTCTTTCTATAAATATCTAACAGATACTCTTCGCGTACCAGATGCAGTCCCATGACTATTTTAGGAAGAACACTTTCAACCTCTAACTTCTGTAAAATGTCTTTCAGATCCAAATCAATGAGCTCAAAAGGATACTTAGGATTCTCAGGATATTTAGGACTTTCAGGATATTTAATAAGTGAGATCAAAACGCTCTCAAATGCCATATATTCCTTATCAACATGTTCCTTTGGGACATCTTGAAGCTTCCCCAAAACGTAATACCATTGAAACACAAATGCCTGAAAAAATTTACCAGGGCATATAACACCCAAGGCCTTGAATAAATGTTGTATCATGGTGCTCTGTATTTTCGGGGTATAGCTTGAAATAGTTTGGTAGTAATCTCTAGAAAAATGACTCGCCAGTAATTTTGTATTGAGCCCAATCAAGTTAGCGGTAGTCCTAATTCCTGAAAAAATAGGCGAGTAAATATCTAGAAAAGGGTTTACAATTCTTACAGACTCTTTAGAAAGTAATGCAAGACATCCTTTAAAACAGTCATTTCCATTTTTCATAGGTACAACATCGACAATATTATTCCAGTCATTTGGGGCCAGATTTTTTAGCTGTATCATATTTTGTGGCGAGTCTCCGTACAATTGAAAGCTAGTTGAGCTCACAATTTCAGGAATCAATTCAATTGTCCATAATTTACAATACCGTTTTGTAGCATCAACAATGACTACGCCTTCAATGTTTTCATATCTAACTGGGAAACATTCAAATGTAGCCGAGGTAGAGTTTTTCGGCCTTAGAGAATGCGGTAGATCAATTGTTGATATTTTCGTTAATATAGCATCTTTTGAAAAGAATTCCATAGACTCATTAACTGATGTCACTGAATTTGCAGAAGGTATCATCAAACCTGCATTCAGGTTTGCTTGGATGACATCATTATGGGTAGTACCCATTCTATCTAATGTTGCAGAAGCCGATCTTTTTGGGTTTTCGGATCCAGTAGAACTTAAGTTTAATCCGAGATCCTGATCAAATAGATTATTTACTGGGGAACGAAGTGCCATTTCTGCTACAGGTGTCATGAGTGAGCTGATACGAGACCTATTTACCAATGATAGTTTACGGAGATTATTGCTGTGGGAATTGTTTATAGAGGATAGTCTACTATCCGAAGATAAGAATTTTTTCCCTTGAATATTAAAAGTTGGTACTATCAGGCTACCGGAGGTGTTGTTACCACCATTGTTGTTTTGGGAATCTGATTTCTTTGCAAAATGACCAGCACCTGCAATTGCCTTACTACTATTCTTTTCTAATTTCGATCTATCACTATCAGTTATCTTTGTAAAGAAAAATTGCAAGTTGAATCGTTGTGGATCAAACAAAACAGTTATGTTGTGGTCACTACTTCTCGGGAACAATATCATTTTCAATTGATCATTATACTTTCTTTTTTGTGATTTTGCATTATCAACATTATCATCATCATTATCATCATCATTATCATTATCCGTTTTTGAAAGATCCGGACCACCAGTCTGTACTGACAAATCTAGTGGCGATTCTGTCCTTCGTTTCTTTTTAACGTATAATCCTAATGAATTCTGCGCTGCTGATTTATCATCCTGGTTTTCCCAGATCATTTTCCTCTTATTATTATTGCTATTACTACCAGTCATTGGTATATCATCTTCATTTGTGAACACTAGTGTACCAAATGGAGCCATTGGGTCAGATAATGTAATGTATTTCTGTCTCATGAGAGATTCCATATCAAACTCCATCGATGAAGTCAATATCCCTTCATCAACTTCCGCGTCTTTATTGAACAGATCTCTCTCTAATATTACACCATTACAGTACATAAAAGCATCTTTCACCGGGAACGGAAAACATACAGTGGTAGACTCACCGGTATTCATTGTCGCCTCTGACACCTTCACATTATCGAGTAAATATACATGCGCCAGATCTCTCAAAATAATCACCAAAGATTTACTCACCATATTTTCAAATGTCGTAAACCCACAACGTACAACTTCTCCACGTTGAAACACAAAACTCCTTACACAAGTATCACCAATTACCCATTCGACAACATCTCTACTTGTTGAAACCCAAAGATCACCAACTTCCTCATCTCTAAACTCATAACACTTCTTGTATTTCCAGTATTCCTCCATATCATGAAGTATATATAAAAAAACAAAGAAAGGTAATATGGTCTCTTTTCTTGATTAGCCGCCAATGTATCTTTTTTTTGGGGGAAGGTCCCTTATTTATACTATTTGTTTCTTGGGAAACCCCGGATAAAAAAAATAACAAAGTTTCAGATCTCATTACCAAATCAGGAAAACCATATTTCGTGATATAGTATATACCAAAACACGAAC